>JABJWA020000062.1:0-57132 GCA_020352615.2 Yoshiicerus persimilis
ACACTGTAGAAGCCATTTTTCAGGAAAAGGTATTTTAACTTAGTTTTAGTAAATCGGTTTACAAGTTTTGAGTTTGAAAAGAAAGAAATAGCATCCACCAAAGTCCAAAAGTAGACTAAAGCCAAATATACTATTGAATATGACTAAATCAATGTTATTATTTATTCATCACTATTACCTGGAAAGAATTCACTTAGTACCTGTTAATAAGAATTCCTTTCCTTTGTGAAAATTTTATTCCTTTCTGGTGAATACTTGTTGAGACACGGGCGTGCACCTAATATATTATGCCCGACACTGTGGTGTATAATAAATGTATTATTAAAGAAGTAAAGGTTCCTTTTTGTCGACAAACTTTATAAAATATGAACATCCATATTCTTCTACCTTTTATTTCTTCGGTTGTTTAAATGAATTAGTAAAGAAGCATAAAAGAAAGTTTTTACATAGCTTTTACTTCTAATGACTTTTAATTACTTGCAATGCGTCATCTAGTACTTAAAAATGCATAAAATATTTAAAGTCCTGCAGTTGATCTGGATCAATAATTGGTTTTCCCAAAGACAGCTATAAAGTGAGCCACGTTTTTCATAAATATGCAATTTGGCACGTTGCACGTCAAACTATATGCATTTCGTTTCATAAATGAGTTCCCCATCTAAAACACCCAATCGATCATCTTTCAACGTTTTGGTTTAACGTGCTTAACTATTAAGTTATTTCCAGGGGCTTTACGAAGGTGGCCAAACTAATTTAATTTTAGGGAATTTCTAAAGAACGGCAAATTAATGTGGACGTGAATTAAAGGAAAGTGTTCTCGCAAAATTTTGTCTTCTATTTAACACTGGCAGTATCTTTTTTGAAGATTGAGGGTAAAATCGCCTGGAAGGGAGAACATTGCGGAGAAATTTTGTTTTTGTTTGTTGGTTTTGTGATAAATTTTTACGATGCAAATTTTAATCAGTGTAAATGTAACATGAATTTGGGTATGAGCTTGAAATATTACTTAAATTAAATCGCAGAGGCTGCCAAACATTTTAATAGTTTCTAATGCTGCAATTGTTTTTGAAAGCTTGAAAATTTGCTTCATATATTATATAACTAATACATAATATAAAACTAAAGATTCACCGATGCTTTGGAATACATGAATAAATGTATTCCTTAATTCCTATATATTAACATGCTTTTAAAATGTTGATGAAGGTAAATAGTAAATATTTGTTATATTTATATGGTATAACGTTGATGTGAAAGACATGAGATAAAAAGTGAACTGTGATTAACATTTTTATTTTACTTTAATAATTATTCCACAGAGTTTTTGAAAAAAGTATCCTAGAAGCATTTACAAATCTTACAGTGTCTTAAATGTTAACATCTATGAATACCACAGTTGGGAAATCTATCGAAGGCGTGAGAAATAAATTGCCTCCTCATTGCCTGTTAATTGAATAGCTTGTGAAAGTGGCCAATTGGCGTTGTCCTTGTACTCTACTACCCAATTATCTGTTTCACTACCACGAACCAGCATAAAAACTGTGTCACTTTTGGTCAGTCCACATTCCATCAGTGCTTTGTCAATAAAACCTGTTCCGTCCAGAGTTTTAGGCGAAATTGTCCAATTAAATTCGGAAACGTAAAATTTTTGTAAATTGTTCTGTTCTGAAAACACTGGCAAAAGCAGTTTTCTACTTGGCTCATAAAATGGACCACCAAAAATCAATAGATTTTTAACCTTTAATTTCTGAATAAACGAATTTTCAAAATCTTTTAACTTACAGTTAGAAATAGACAATGTGTCGCAAACAAAAGTTTTCGAAAGGTTTAACCGTAACCAATATAATCCCACATTTTGTACACTTGGTGGAAGATTTGACAAATCAAAAGGGGTACTGTGTTTAATGGGTTTAAAGAAAAATGATTTCAGGCTGGGAAATTGTTTTGCCCAATCGACGTTTTCGATATTAACCTCAACCAAAAGTAAACTCAAATAAGTTACAGTATTGGAAAAAGGAAGACCTCCCGTTATTTTGGTTTTGGCAAGAACAAGTTTCTGCAAATCACATGTTATATGACCATTGGAACAAATCCCACAATTATCATTGAATATTTCATCAGCGAAATCCATAAAGAGAAAGTAAATACTTTTTTCAGTATGATCCAACTTTAAAAGCATGTATTCATCAACGGCAATTAAAATATTGATTTTCCTTTTCCACAAGTCATTAAATCCGTTTTTGTTAAAAAACAAAAGTGATTTAATTTTCTTTGCGTCATAAAACGTTGTGATTTCAGAATGACCTTTTACTTTTTGCTTTAAAACAATATTTACTTCCTTCAGAAATTGCAATTCCATAAATTTAGAAATATTATTATTTAGAACGACATTGTCTAAAGAAAGGCTAACAAGATTTTTGCAACCACTTAGAAGTGAGAGGAAACTTGTGCCTTCGATCGTGAAGTTCTGCAATAATAATTTCCCAACGGTTGGTTTTTTTTCCTTTATTCCAATAAATTTCGAAAAATTATCCTTTTCGTCTCTGCCATTGAGCTTTACAGATTTTATATCACCAAAATCACCAGAAAACAACGAGTGCAAAGACCCATCATAAAGCTTAGGTAATGTTCGCACTGCAGGAGAATAAAATTCTTCTTCCCCTGAAGAAACCAAAAATTTATCTTTCCTTTGTAATAGAAAATAAACTTTTTTGTCCTCCGTATCACCAAATTGTCTTCCTGACCAATTACCCTTGTTTGTATCAAATTCTAAATAAAATCCAGGACTATTATTTGGAACACCTCATTTTTCTAAATCATCCTTATCAATATCCGTCTGCTGATTTTCAGTATTCCAATTAAAACTGCTAAACGTAATTCTTTCTGTATTCCACTGTATTAAATTATTTAGCAGATTCCAGTTAGGGACATAATTATTAATACTGTTTTCTGAAATAATTACTACTTCCGCTATCGGGTTTTCCAAATCGACATTCTCCAAACTGTCTTTGAGAAACGAACAGTAAATGAAATTCAGTGATTCTAGATTGAGACTGTACCCTCCATCTAATGATATTCGTGCACACCTCAACACAAGATTTTGAAGAGTTGCAGGAAGTTCGGATAGAGTAATCAAAGGGGGTTTACCATGCACATAAGTAGTTACCTCAAAAAATAGACTCAAATTTCTCAGATTGTTAAATTCGTAGATAGCATCAAAATGTTGCCAATTCCATTTAGAACTGTTTCCAAAAAATGTTTCCAAAGATTTTGCTTTTGCAAACTGGAGAGGATTAATTTGTTCACTGGAGCCTTCCAAATATAAATCTTTCAGGTTGTCCAGATATTCAAGTTGGCTTAAAATTTCCCCTGTACCCCAAAGTCTGATAACTGCATTGCTAGTTTCCTCATCTGCTCTTGTTATGTCAACGATAACAAATCGAGTTATAACTATGCGAATTGCTATATTAGATTTGAAAATTTGTTCCGGTGACCCAAAAAATATTATCGAATTGAGTCTCTCCCTAGTCATATATTTTTCGGTCAAGTGATCATCTTTTGGACCATTTAGCTGACGATAGTAGAATTTATGCAAAAAAGGTAATGATATTCTTTGCCATTCTATGTCGTCTTCCTTAATGACCGTCATATTGATTTCTTTGAGGTTTCTACAATTTTTTAAGGCGGAAGGGAAATTTTTCTGTACTTTTACAAAGTATAGGTCTAACTTTGTCAATGTTTCCTCCTGAATAGACGGAATGAATTCAAATATTTCGTACTTATCCCTATTTCCATGCAGACGAAATTCCCCAGCACGTTCTTCGCTTACATTTTTAGGAATCTGTATAACAGCAGAATCAATATTTTCATCGGATTTCCTTAATCGCGCTAGGATTTCCTCCGCCGTTGGCCTTAATTCATCGTCTACTTTCAGCAACTCTTTTAGCAATTCTGCATCCTTTAAAAGAATTAAAAAATTCAATATGTATTGCATATAAAGTGAATATTTCAATTTTAAAACAGTTTTTAATGCATTTGCTAAAACATATTCTAATTGTTAAGAAAAGTTAAACACTGCATCTCTTGCAAAATATTTGTAATATAATACTAATTGTATGTATTGTAATATTGATTTACCTTTTCATCAATGCGTTCAGCCAGCTCTGGAGTGCAATTGAAGTATTCCTCATCGCTCAATTTCAAGCAATCTAGTTTTCCAGATAGACCATCGTTTCTTCGATCGCTTAAGACTAGCATTTCAGTACCAATGACGCCAAGTGAGAATATGTCGGTTTTTTTGTATATATTCCCCCACTCGCCCTCTATATAAACAAATTAATTGTATATAAATATCTGTATCTGTATTTTCTGTATATACCTTTTGCATAGAAATGAACAAAATTAGATTTACTAAATATTCCATTTTAATAAAAATGGAAATTTTGACGGACTTTGTCTTCTTTATTATCAAAGCAAGACTTTGGCAAAAACGTTCTTTAAGTTATACTGAATATGGAAAAAACTTACAACTTCTGGACTTATGTAACCATCTGTGCCGATTTTACTTGTCATTTTAGTTCTAATTTCTGTCGAAATTCCAAAGTCACAGATTTTCGCCACAACCGAAAGAAGCACAGTATCGATAAATAAGATGATATTTTCTGGCTTCAAGTCCCGATGAATTATTCCATTGACGTGTAGATAGCAAAGGCCTTTTGTTATTTGATAGAATAGAGTTTTAGCATCTACTGGGTTTCTCCAATTAGCAATCAACCAATGACGGAGAGAATTTAATTCCCCAAATTCCATTTCCAAAAACACAATTCCTAGTTTGCAGTTTTTACCAATTGCTTTTCTTTCTGGGTACATGTAGCCTTCTGGAGGTCTTTCCAACCAACTGTTAAATACACTTACGATATTTCGATGTTTCAGGTCTTTCATAATCAGAATTTCCTTGTTGGCTTTTTCAAATGGATTTTCTCTATTGATTTCAAAATTTAAAAGTTAGGTGCTGAATGATAATTAGAATATATACAAAAATTAGTAAAAAGAAACTTACTCTGTCAATTCAATCAGTTTTACAGCCACTGGTAATGATTTATATTTATTCACCGCATTGTACACAGTTCCAAACCCACCAAAACCAATTAGCTTGATATCTTTGTAGTTGTTAAGAAAATCTGATTGAAATTCACTCACTAAAGACTTTCTGTCGATGAATTCTAATGTTTCCATTTTTTAATTTAACAAATATAACGTTTAATAGCCTGTTATAACTGTGTACCTACAAAATCTCTGGTGGGGATGTATATATGAACAAATAACGTCACCTCAATGGTACTCGGTAACTGTGTCTTGTTATTGTACACGAAAGGACGATTTTCTAACAATAAGTGATAGGCAAAACTGCTAAACTAATAATTACAACTAATAATTAGTTAATTTCACAATCTAATTACTTTCCACACTCAACAGTGAAAGATTGGGATCAAGAAAAGAGATAATTTGGAGACACACCCTACAATGTTTCTCGGACACTGGAATATATCACACTGAGCTCTCATGCTCTCACAATAATGTATCTAGAACAATTTTCGTTTCAAAGTGACCGTTATGAATGAAATGACGTTCCACAGAGTGACAGTTGTGAATTGCGAATGACGTTCTGTTAGGTAAGTGAGCTTTACCTTTAAGCGGCATTACATTTAACGGACAAGACGAGAAGAGAAAGGGTTTAAAGTATGTCAAGGTTAACTAACTCAACTCCAGTATTAGCTTCCTTCCTACAAAATGCACACTTACTCTGCTTAACTCTCTTCAGGTACTGTACATCCCTGAATTAAATACTATTTTACGGAAGAGAATTTACTGTTTACCATTTACCTAAGTGTACAAGATCAATGCTAACCAAAATACATTTTTAGAAGACTGTACTTTACTTGTAGCTGTACCTGTACTGTACATGTAGTGTATAGTAATCAAATAAAATATATTTGTGATATTAGCTTCAAAGCTAGTTTAATACACATATATGTTTACGTATTAAATAATATTATACCATAGTTCACAACTGCAATACTTGAATATAGAATACAAGTATCTTAACAAACAGAAAAGTTAATTCAAAGTAATTTCAATACAATTAACACGCGTTTTGAGTATATTTAGTAGAATACGTATTACAAACGTAAAACCTGTATTTACAACGAGTGTATATGAAATCCGAAACTAAAATTCGGAACACACTGAAACATTTTGTATTAGGTTTTTGTAGTTTTGAATTTTTTCATACTTGAAAAACATTGGATTACAAAGGTAAAAATTTATGTCTACGTCCAGTTTTGTAGATAAACCGAATTTTCACGTTTCCATCACGGTTACTTAAGTGTGTGTCTTAATTAACGCAATGTCACAAATTTTGCAACTATGGTATGTATATTAGCATTTACATACTTCATACTTAGAAGCATGCACACTGGAAAGTATAAAGATAGGTCTTCTCGTCTTGACCTTCTTGGAATCGTTTGATAAGGGATAAATAACAGATTAAAGCACTCATAGCATGTAACATTTTATTGTAAATGCAAGTAATACATTTATTGACTCAATATATACTATGTATGAGTTTGAATAAGTCGTTATACAACATTTTTGCATTCAGTATCTAAAGTGTTAAGCTATGTTCGCCAAATCTCACTTTACTAGATTTGCAACTGAGCCTGCTGCACCTGCACGTCTTACGAGGCTAAGCACTAAGCAGCCGGTTAATTAGACTTGTTTATTACTTTATTAATTGCTACCCTGACCTTGATGCTCCTAAACCTCCACGACCCTACTGTGTGTCATACACTTTACATGTTTGCGTGAAACTGTCTCTTGTCCATAAAATGCCCTTGATCTTTCGGATTCTCAAAACATTTTTGGGAGCATTCGTAAACTACGTGGTCTCTGGGTTTATTACTAAAACGTAGTTGTTTCAAAAGCCACTCAAATCTCGGAATTTAAAAATTCAGGTAGTTTTATATTGTTTTTTGTTTATGTTGTTACCACTTACTTTTCTATTACACAAATAAAAGATCTTAATACTAAAATTTAGGAAATATAATTATTCCCAAGCATAAACATGAGATGTAAAATATGCTTTAAGAATTAAGTAAAACTATAATAGTTTCTACTTTATTGTTAGTTCATACATCAATTGGGGGTTTCGCTGTTTGACTTATTTCCCTCATTTCATATTCCACATTTCTCAGGTTTCAGCCAAAATGACTAGAAAATGGGAATATTATCAACTACATGTTTCTAATGATTGTCAACGTTGACTGACAACATCATGTTCATCGTATGCGTGGCCACAACTTCCAGGAAAGTAAACGTTGTGGATTTCTGCATGATGAAAAACGGTCCTATTTCATACCTCATTGTTCGAAGACTTCTCAAACATCGGCGGACGATTCTATTTTCGCTTTTCTTTATTTCTTGGATGTAAGTCAAAGATTCGGTGTTGATCAACGCTATTAAAGGAATAGCAAGGATTTCAATGATGACAACCAATAGGGCCATGACAGGACAGGTTATATAGCCGCCGATTGGCATTATGTGGTACATCTTAAATGTAACGAAATTAAAAAGAATATTGTTCAATCCAGCGACAAACAAAATAGCCGGTGCTAATGGGTGGATCAGTAAATAATTAATATCCAGATTTATAAGTGTCCAGGTTCTGTAGATGTGCAATGACACAAATGGGTGCTCTCTGAAATATGCTTTAATTAGAGAATAGTTCCTTTGGACGATTTCCGAGTTCTTTCCTGTAATCAATCTCAACCAAAAGACAGCCACACTACTGTACCACAGAGCAAAGTAAATAATCAAAAGTACAGGAAACCATAAATGAATTATTAGAATGGAAAAAATTGGAATCGTTGCTATTCGAGTTCCCGGACAGTCCATGTCCAGACTTCGGAGCAAATAAATTAGTGGACTGAATTCTAGTGTCGCAAGTGATACCGAAGCAAGTACAGCTAGTGCTATGGCAGTTCCTATTATTAGGTCCAAAAACATCTGCAGAATTTTGTACTCTTTGAACTTCCAAGTCCCTCGACCAGGGCGGTACTTTTCTACAAAATTACAATTTTATTTAATACTGTAAATTTATAATTAAAAAAAATTTGATTAATTAAAAAAAATTTAATTAATTAAAAAAATATAATTAAAATTTTCGAGAATTATTACCGTATAATTCAAGATCCAAGTTCACCACGCAGTTGAGTGCGTAGCAGAAGTGCTTTTTATTTGAAAACAGAATGAAAGTGAAAAATTGTGATAAGGACATTATTATCATTGACAGGATCATCACGATTATTTGTTGGACGTTAAGGGACGGTGTGAATATTTGTGAAACTAAAAGTCTGATTACACTTAAATTCAGTACAATTCCGAAAATGTAGAATAAACCCCAAATAGATAATTTCGCCTTACTTGAATTTAATTGCAATCTTTTTGTAATGGGACACCACATAAAAGTTGTTGCGTGAAATATGTCATTAAAGATGTAGAAAAACGGATCCATTGGTTTGAGCAGCACTGTAGAAGCCATTTTTCAGGAAAATTTTTTAAGATATTTTAACTTAGTTTTGGTAAATGAGCTTTGGGTTCGAATACAGAATAAATATCATCCAGGAGAGACCAAAACTTGACTAAAGTATAAAAAGTTAATTTTTATAGTGCAGTGCAACTGTTCTACTGTACATTGTGCCGATTGGGCAAGCTAATAATAATTCCTTTCTTACTGAAAATTTTATTCGTGTCCGGTGAATACTTGTTGGGACGTCGGGAGGTGGCACCTAGCACCTATATGATTTATGCCCAAAACTTTGGATTGCACCTATGCACGTAGGGGTTTTAGGGGTATAATAAATGCACTATTAAAGTGGTTCCATTTTGTCGTAAAATATGTACCTGTGTGAATTGAGATTACAACCTTTCACTAGCACCGTATGTTTCACTGCCCGCTTGCCATATCCCAAAACGATTTTTAAAGAAATTTCAAATTTTTTTGAAGTTTTGAATTTTAGAATTTTTTGCTTCTGGGGTTTTCTTTGGTGTAAATCCGTATTACCTCACTTTCCCCACAAAATATTAAAGGAGAAAGAAATTTATGAAACATACTGTACACTACATGCATTTAGTAAATACAGAGAGAGTCAATAGATAGTATACATAGCGCTTACAATGTACTACAGGGTAGGACAATACATATGTATTTAGATTGTCCGATTTAAATCAAAACCAACATATACAATGTATTTACTTAAACATGGCAAGTCCCATGGATACTTTCTACTGGCTCTCTCTGTATGTTATGTGTCAGTCGGGTCATACCAGTTTATACAATTTATTAATAACTGTTGTGTAGTGCGTAGAAGTGAGTTACTTTCAATCAAACGGTGCCAGGTCGTCAGACAACGCCTTTTAATCACATCATGCATAACTCCCACTTATCTTTAGATCTCTGGCTTTCACCAAAATATTATTTTGATAATATATTCCATTGCCCACAAGAACAGTTTCTTCATGTTTTGGATCTCATATCAGAATTTACTACTGTATCAGATTTGGAGTTCTCTAATTGAATCGTATATCCCTGTCACATGTAACTTGATTGCCAATTTAGACCTATATTGCCGACGATAATTGGTAACGCCCAGGTTTGCACTATGGTTTATTGGTACAAAGCAAAGCTTTTACAACTAATGAATTTTAATTACTTGCAAAGTGACAACTAGTAACCTGAAAAGTGCTTAAAATATTAAAAGTGCTGTAAATGGTCTTGATCAATCATTGATTTTCTCAAAGACAGCTAGAAGGTTAGCCAAGGATGAAAGTGAACTAAACAAATCAGAAATCAAGG
Organism: Yoshiicerus persimilis; assembly: GCA_020352615.2. Taxonomy (NCBI): domain Eukaryota; kingdom Metazoa; phylum Arthropoda; class Collembola; order Entomobryomorpha; family Tomoceridae; genus Yoshiicerus; species Yoshiicerus persimilis. Next base: position 9,914 of record JABJWA020000062.1, read on the forward strand.
TGAACAAAAGTCGATGAAGGTTCAGTCTGCACTTTAAAGTAAGTATTCCAAATATTGCCCATTTTGTACCGATGAACTTAATAATTAAATAGAAACTGAAAAACTATATTATACACATATTCTAATGTACATACAAACTCAACCCTTGACTTTTGTTCAAACTATATGCATTTCGTCAAAAAATGTCCCATATGTTATTTTTTGAATGTTAATATGAATGCGCTATACGAGAATAAACCTATTTTTCCATATTTTGTGCATTAAAAGTTTTAAACTTTTGCGCAGTGTGCGAAAAGAGGGTTCTTTACGTTCGTTATACCACGTTTTTCATAAACCTTGAGAAATTCGTAGTTTTTTTGCAAAAATAAGCTTTGAATCGTCCTGGTAGTCATTCATGGCTTGAACCCTGACAATTAGTCAACATCTTTGAAAGCAACGGTGACAGAAAGGAATGGAGAAGAAACGCCCTGAAGTTCTTTATCTTTACACGGTGGGCAATAAGAGCTTTATTTACTTACACAAAATCCTAGCTCCGACTATGAAACCATTTTACAGAAATAGAAAAATCTTTTAAGATTAAATAAATTGCAGTGAATAAAAGCGGAATTTTATACACAGTGGATATTTAAGATTTCTGTAAAATATATATTGCTAAAATTACATCAATCTTAAATATACTGCATGCGATTTAGAAAATTGCAATTAAATTGGTAATTCATTCTAAAATATGTAACAGCCCAATGAGAAAAAGATTTATTCGCATTGTGATTAGCAAAACGTCTTTTATTTTTCTTTCAGAGGCCAAACGCCAGAGAGAGCTCATCTTTGAATTAGAAGATGATATTTTAATGCTCGATTTATTAATATATATTTCATTGAATTATCACAATGGGTTCTTGAGCTATGAACACCACAGACAGGCAGACAGACAGACAAAAGCATATAAGAGAATGTCCACTTAATTTAAATAAGCGATGTCGCAAAGTGGACCAAGATGTTAAGAATTACAGCTTTTAATTTTAATAAGAGCAAATATTCCACCATAAAAATAATCAGTTTTCTATGAGACTGAGAGTATTGCATTTACCATAATTTATTTTACCATAACACCAGAATCGTCACTCAATGAATCCTTTTCTCAAAAGTATTTATATTATAATTATATTCCACATTTCTCAAGACTCAAAAATTGGATTATTACCACATTGTTCTAATTTTGTCTAATTTTTAAGTCATGTTAATTTTTCCTATCGGCACCTATATGTTTCTAATTGTTAATGTTGACGGACAACATCATGTTCATCGTTTGCGTGGCCACAACTTCCTAGAATGTAAACGTAGTAGATTTCTTCATGATGAAAAATGGTCCTATTTCATATCTCATTGTTCGAAGGCTTCTCAAACATCGGCGGACGATTCGGTTTTCGCTTTTCTTCATTTCTTGGATGTATTTCAAAGATTCAGTGTTGATCAACGCCATTAATGGTATAACAAGGATTTCAATGATGACGACCAATATTGCCATGACCGGGCAGGTTATGTAACCACCGATTGGCATTATGTGGTACATCTTAAACGTCACGAAATTAAAAAGAATATTGAGCAATCCAGCGACAAACAAAATGGCCGGAGCTAAAGGATACACCAGCAAATAGTTGATATCCAGATTTATAATTTTCCAGGCTCTGTAGATGTCCATGGACACAAAGGGGTGCTCTCTGAAATATCTTTTGGATAGAGAATAGTTCCTTTTGATGTTTTCCGAGTTCTTTCCTGTAATCAATCTCAACCAAAACATAGCCACACTACTGTACCACAAAGTAAAGTAAATAATTAGAATTACGGGGAACCATAAATGAATTATTAGAATGGTAAAAAATGGAATGCTTGCTAATCGAGTTCCCAGAGAGTCAATGTCCAGACTCTGGAGTAAATAAATTAGTGGACTGAATTCTAGTGTCGCAAGTGATACGGAAGCAAGTATAGCTAGTGCTATAGCCGTTCTTATTATCAGTTCCAAAAACATCTTCAGAATGTCGTACTCTTCAAACTTCCAAGTCCCTCGACCAGGGCGGTACTTTTCTACAAAATTACAATTTTATTTAATATTGTAGATTTATAATTAAAATGCAATAATTTTATGATGTAGAATAAGCACTGTGACCCATATGGTTTTGCAGCAGATAATTGTTGTCTTATCGTTCTCTAAATAAATGTTTTCGGAAGATAATTAACAAAACCTGGTTTAAAAGTAAGTATTTATAATACTTTCGAGAATTATTACCGTATAGTTCAAGATCCAAGTTCACCAAGCAGTTGAGAGCAAAGCAGAAATGCCTTTTATTGGAAAACAGAATGAAATTGAAAAATTGTGATAAGGACATTATTATCGTTGACAGGATCATCACAATTATTTGTTGGACGTTAAGGGATGGCGTAAATATTTGTAGACCTAAAATTCTGATTACACTTAAATTCAGTACAATTCCGAAAATGTAGAATGAACCCCAAATCGATAATTTCGCTTTCTTATGATTTAATTTAAATCTTTTGGTAAGGGGACACCATATAAAAATTGTTGCGTGAAATTTCTCATTAAAGATGTAGAAGAAGGACTCCATTGGTTTAAGCAATATAGTGTTGAAGCCATTTTGCAGGAAAAGATATTTTAACTTAGGTTTAGTAAATCGGTTTTTGTTTGAATACTGAAGAAATAGCATCCGCCGGAGACCAAAAGTAGACTAAATCCAAATGTGCCCCCGAAAATTACAAAATCAATGTTATTATGTATTCTTCACTATTAAGACTATTATCAGTAAAGAATTCACTGGGTACAGGTAATAATAACTCCTTTCCTTACTGAAAATTTTATTCATGTCTGGTGAATACTTGTTGAGACACTGGACTGCAGCTCACGTAATACAACAATTATTATGCCAACATAGCGGATATCACGAGCATAATAATTGCATTATTAAAGTAGTGGTGGATCTGTCTAATCTCCAAACCTGAATTCGTAAACAAGCTTTATGGACAATCACGTTCTAAAGCTTGTCTTTGTTAAGTATCGACTGATACTTTGTGTAAATAAATACGTGTGCCAGTCTGTCTGTCCATCTTTTTGGTCAATAATTCTGGAGAAATCCTGGTTTGATAATATATTGCACCAAACTGGCCCATTAGAACAGTTTTTATGTTTTGGATCTCATATCAGAATTTAACTACTGTTTTGGAGTTCTTTAAATGAATTATCCCAATGCACACCTTAGTTATCCAATTTACATATTAAAAAATTGAAATCAATTTAAACCTATATTAAAGACGCTAATTGGTTACCCTCAGTTTTGCACTGGTTTCTGTTGCAATGCAAAGCTTTTACAAAGCTTTTACTTCTAATGAATTTTAATTACTTGCAAGTTTTGCGAAGCCTCAACTAGTACTTAAATGTACATAAAATATTAAAAGTCCTGCACTTGATCTTGATCAATAAAATTGATTTCCTCAAAGACAGCTAGAAGGTTACTAAGTTTAAGTTTGGCCACATTTTTCATAAATATGCAATTTGGCTCGTGGTACGTCAAACTATATGTATTTCGTCATAAATTGAGGAAGTAACATAAGTGCCTCATCTATCTACAATGGTCCTACTTCGAAATTCTTTTGTATATTTCGATTCCATGTACAGTGTACTCCTTAACTAAAGATACCGCTCATTACATGGCCTCAGCGTCATTTTTTGCTTATATAATTTTTTTTAATTCTTTCGAAATTCTTTTAAGTTCAATTGTTTTGAAATTGGTTATGTGATAATGTTTTACGATGGAAATTTTAATCAGTGTAAACGAAATTAACTTGAATATGTGGATGCAATACGTAAGTAAATTGCAGAGGCAGACGAAACATTTTAATAATTACTAATCTATTTATACCTTCTTCAAGCAATAAGACTTCTATTCTTTCTGGGCTAATATTATTATTGCTGTTCTTGGTTTACGGTTTACTCCCATATTAAAATAAATTACTTGGCTCAATGCACGGCTGAAAGTGTTTTCGCACAAAATTGCAGATGGTATGTGCAAAGAAACCCATAAAACAACAAATAAAGTATGCTTTAGTAACTTATTTTGTCAATCACTATACTTGCTTAGTGACTACTAGCAGTAGAACGCCATATCTGGTCAATGGCAATTAATATGGAAATTATTTGAGCAATAGCTACCAGAAAAATATGCCCAGCACCTAATAATGAATGAAGCTGACGCCAAGTCTCAATAAAGTTTAATTGGTATCGATATTAATTATGAATAAGAAGCAGCTGCTATTCTTTCGGTTGTTCTATTTATGTTCGTCAGACATACTCACTTTTACACAATGGTTCATTAAGGTAACGATTTATTATTATAATTTTTGGCAAAAATGTTGGGGTATTGTGTACTAGTGAAAAAACTGAACATGTGGTCGTGCAACGCAAAAGAATATCCAGGTCAGGTCAGGATTGACCAGAAAAAGATTGGATTGAACAGAGGTTTGTTCAGAAAAGAACCAAAATTATGAAGTCTGTAATTTATTTCGTAATTTTCGCTTTCGCTTCCTGCTACGCAGAATTAGTAAGTTTTTTAATCCGTATTATAATCCTAAAAGTATAATAATTTTTGTTTATGATAAGAAAACTTATTTCTGAAAACTGTTCCCGATTTATTTTCAGGATAATATTCCAGAAGAGTTTAGTAAAGTCAAAGCAGCAGTATTTCCAACAATCAAGTCTCCAGAAATTAAGCTGACACATGCTCGCGGTCAGATTCACTACGATCAAAGATTTAATGGGATTTTTAAACCTTCCCCAGGTTAGTTAATCAAGAATTTGTCAAACAATTAATTAATTGGAAAAATTTAATTTTGAAAAACGGTTGAAATAATTTTAATATTATAATAGAATGCACTTTCAAAGCAGTTGGATTAAAAGCTGGGGATTATGGAAATATTACGACACTTAATTACCCAAGGTACTTAAATGTAACCCCAAAAATAGTAGAAACGCATGAACTCCAAAACATAAATGTATTTTGGAAAATGAACTTAAAATGTTTTTCCTTTTCAGGGAATATCCAACTACAACAGATTGCCTATGGACCGTCGAAGTAATTTTTGATCGCTAAAGAGTTTTTTGTTTAAAATTATTAATACATTTTTTTTATTTAGAGCGAACCGGGGACAGTGATTCGTGGAGTGATCTTTGATTTTGAAACACAAAGTGTTGGTAACAATTCTGTGGGGGATCCAGTGTATTTGTCGAAAGACGGATCATTTTCCAGATATGACAGGTAGTTATTTAAAAAAATGAAAACTGAATAATTGTAAACGTTCCCATACTGCAAAAAATATTTTTACCAAATTTTTACGCTCCCTGAAAATACAAATATAATTTTTAGAGTGTTTACAACTTTTATAATGATTTAGAATGCTTGGTGATCTGAATGATCACACTCCCATGGAAGTTGATTCTGAAAAGAACAAATTAGTCATCCGCTTCAGATCGGATTTCCTTGAAGCTTACCGAGGATTTAATTTGGTTTACAATGTAAGTTACCTAAATCCACTTCTCAAGGCACTTATTGTACTTAATAACAAAAACATTGTCCTTGAAAGTTTTCTTATAATTTGGGATACCTAAATAGGTTGTACAAGAAGATCACATCTCAACTAACTTTCCTTCATCATACGATGGCATGAATAAATAAGTTAAATTATTAAGAATATTATAAAATTCAAAAATTATTTGAAATTCAACTAGATTTTCATAAATTTAGGTGTTTGCGGACGGATACGCTACGATGATACAAAGAGCGAAGACTCTCAAGCAAGATTACAGGGGGAAGTATTTTCAGAAATTGGAAACATAACAATCGATCCTATTCGTGTTATTGGTAGCAACCCAACAAAACCACATCAATATCCCTGGATGGTAAGTGCATAATTTCCCACGAAATTTAACATCAGTTTTTTACAAAAATGGATTATTGGATTATTAATAGGAAACTTTCATTAGTTTTCTACAAAAAAGTATTGTGGGAAGCTAATAAAAATAAAATCGAAATGTCTGTAAGCATTTTTACTGATAAATTCAGTAATGTAAGGTATTAAACTATTTAATTGGCACCGTTTAATAATTAGGTAGCACTTCTGATTGACGGACGATCTTTTTGTGGTGGTACAATAATTGACAATCGACATATCCTCACTGCGGCGCATTGCACTTATCGGTAAATGGAAAATATAACGTTTAGATAATGATCTACACTACTGTTTACATTTTGGTTTTTTAACTTTTCAAAGGAAACAATTTTTTAAATAAGCTTAAACATCGAGTATTAATTTTGTAACAAGGGTTTTTAAAATTTTATTTTTGAATTTTTGTTAAGCAGCTTTATTTTAGTTTTAGTTAGTATTATCCACAAGAATCCTTGTTGATAAAACTGGAAATAAAATACAATACACATATTTTCTGGAGTACAGATCGAGAAAAGTTACTGTAGTCCTCGGAGCCCATAACCTGACTGAACCTAATGAACCTTCAAGAAGAATCGTTCGAGTCTCCGGAGAAAACATTATAAACCACCCAGAATACCTTTTCGATGAAAACACTATAACTCATGATATCGCTATACTTCGTCTCCCGCAAGAAATTACTTTTACTGGTTTCAGAATTTATCATTTTATGAAACAACTGATTAAAATTATTAGTAGTATTAATTATTATTAGTAGTATTTAATTTCGGTACAAATAATAGAGAAACATTCTGTAATTTTACAATGTAGAGGAAATTCGACCAGTTTGTCTTCCAAATCGTCGACAACTAAAGCAGTTTAACGTTGGCGAATCAGTTCGACTTTCTGGATGGGGGCAAACATCTGGTATTTAAGAAAACAAGAAATTTATGAAGATATTTTTAAATTTCACTGTTCAATTTCACAAATTAAATTTAAATTTCAAAATAATTAAAATAAAATAAATTGTAGATCGTCCGGGAATTAGTCCAGTACTTCAACATACAAACCCACAAACTATTATGACGAATGTGGAATGCCGTAAGCATTTTGAGCATTACATTAGTGGAAATATCATTTGCATGGATTCCACACCAACCAATGCAGGATGCAGAGTAAGTCTGGAGAATTTCTCAATAAGTTATTCAGTTTCTTTGTTTTATGGCAGACTATGGCAATTAATTCTCTTTTTTTCTTTTGTGAACAGGGTGACAGTGGAGGTCCACTTTTTACAACTATTGAAGCAAGGGGTTCGACACCTGCACATATAGTACAATACGGAGTAACTTCATTTACTGGATACTCCTGTGAAGAAGGAGACCCATTTGCATTTTCCAGAATCACAGCTTTCTTCAATTTTATCGAAGAAGTTACTGGTAGGAAATTAGGATGAAATGAAAGAGCTCTATGAACTGTTTAGTTGCAAAATTAATCTGGAAATAAAATTCTAATTATATACAAATAAGAAAGAAATTGCAGGAATCGATTTCAATTTATTTTTACAGGGTCCATCTTAATATTCTATTTTTTGTACAGTCCTCCAAAAATTAGAAAGCACTATATAATATATAATCCTAGTTTCCAATTTCTAAGGTCTACTTCATTACAATTCGTATACAAAAGTTATTTGACAAAATAGTTTTTAAATGACAAAATGGTTTTTAAATGGAAAAATATGTTGAATAATTTTAAGACATCAAAGGCATATATGTAATAAATAGCGCTCCAACGGTCTTACCTACACTACAAAGCGATGGGAGGTGACCAAGTTTACTAATACCCGGGTAAATGCAATCAATCCCAGTTTCTTGGCTCTCCTATGTGTATTAGCAATCGAATTTATATTTCGTGGGTATTTCCACGCTTAGCAATGCTACTATCCATCCATAAAAACCAACAACATATATAAACCCATTGGACACCTCTTACCATTTCTATCGTTATTTTATTTGCTTAAAACTTAATTTATTTAGAAGTAAGTCAAACTAACTAAGAACATAGGAAACACGTCTTATATTCTCATATTACGCTTATATTCTTCTATTGTGTATTCTTTAGCTGCTAGATAGAACCTAGATATAAATTATTAAAAAATTCATGACTTTACTGGAAACCTTTAGCTACAGCACTCTATAGAACTAAAACCTAAGTCTTCAATATGCCTAAAAGTCAATACACTATGGTAATACGTATCAAGCAAGACAATTGATTTTCTTTAGTGTCTGATGTGGCTGTGAAGTACTATTTAAATATGGCATTTGGAAACCACTTTCGTTCCTTGTAGTTAGAAATCTATATTGCAATCCAGAATAATTGTGTGGAAAACTTGAGGAAAATAAAAGCATCATACAGTACGTTTTGAATAATTAAAAATTGGAAAATTAGAAGTTCATTATCATACCCACTATTACGTTTCCAAAAATTACAGCTATGGTTTCACATAAAGAATATATCACGGTTTTTCTGCTCTCTTGCTTCATTTTCAGTGCAGAATGTCAAATTCTATCCTCACAACTAGCAAATTATGATTTTGACATTCTTTATATCGAAGTGATTTGATGGATTATGTTTTCGAAAAAATTGTATTCTCACCACGAACCATAATTGTTGCAGCAACTTTTAATCGAATGAAATGGAAAGCTAAATACAAAGGAGCCGGTCTTTACCCAACTTCATTGTCAAACACAATTGGAAATATCTTAACAGTAGTCGAACCACCCGAGGGAATAATTAAACACATTACAGCATTCCCAGGTATATTTGGTCGAGAATTAGATCGACCAAACGACAAGTTTCTAATAATTAGCACAAAGAATCACTTTGATGAAATCAAAGACAATTTCGTGGATCGACTGAACTGGCAATTGACGAATGCAATTTATTTAATGGTCATCAATTCTAAGGAGGACATTGAAGTACTAACAGTGTCACTATTCACCAAAGAGTGGACAAGCATTGATTTCACAACATCACAAGAACTACAGAGAGGAATGGCAAGAAGAGGTTTACATAGAAATCTTCATAAAAACAAATTGTTACAATGCATCTGGACCTAGAGAACAATGATAATTATTATACAATACAATATTGTGCTTCGTCTCCCTATTTTCTGATAAGCAAAGGATTTTTTAAAGGATGTCTCCGTCATGTACAGTATCCATATCCACTCCTCGATGTAATAGCTGAATTTTTAAATTTCACCTCTGTCCACAAAACTACTACCACGAATATGGCAAGAATGTTTTGCGGTAATATAAAACCGGAACACGGTTATGCAGGTTTATTTGAGTACGAGAGGACAAGAGTTATATATTTTACATATCCTGGGAAATATAGATTCCTGTACTGTGTAGAGAAAGAGACGTATCTGGATAAGCCTTTGTCTATCTGGATATCGATAATGGACGTGAGTACGTGGCTATTATTGCTAATCTGTTGTCTTTTAGGCAATGCACTAATATTTCGATTTACAAAACAAAAACTGACATTTGAATCTATTAGTAACTTCTTCCTTTCCGCCATTGCCATTCTTCTCAGACAAAACCACAACCAAAAGAAATTCCTAATATATGCAATTTTGTGTTTGACTTTAAATATTCTTGTAACTGAGTATGAAAGTTACATCACGAATAAAGTTGCTGCTCCTGTGGACAAAATGAGAATGAACAATTTCGGGGAACTAATTCAAAATAATTATATTATGCAACGGCAGTGTTCCAAAGTGATATCTATAATTCTTTTTATACTTTTTTCACACAATATAGCAATGCGGACAAAGAAAACTCAAATGTCTATTTTTATGACACTAATAAGGTTAACAGGACTTCAATTGATGATATCGTCTACTCGCGTTTGTCAGACAGGAAATCTAAACTTTTTTTTGCAACAAGGGCATATAATTCTGAGCTATCACTTTACCATTTACAACAAAACATACCCTTTTTGAAATGTTCAAAAACAACAGAGCATGCAAATGGTAAACATTTTTCATGGACGTTTAGTCGATATTTTCGTCATGAACTTCTGAATTTTGTCAAAGAACTGAATGAAATGGGACTATGGGGCTAATCGATATTTGGCGACGACTTACAAGTTTCCACCCTGAGATAACCGGATTCTTCGAAAAAGAATCTGAATCTGAAAGGAAATTTCGCAGCCTCAGTTTTGACATGAAAATTGGTGCAATATTTCCTGTACTTGGATATCTGGTCATTATTCCTGTTTTAGTATTTCTGGTTGAAAGATATTTGACTTTACTCTTTAAACATATACGTTATCATTATACTTTCTACCAATTTAAGAGAGAAATTCATCTACACATATGAATTTAGCCAGTATTTGAATTAATGTCACCTAATCTTCATAAAAAATGTACTTCTAAACTATAAAATGCAGTTCAACAATGCAAATAATTATTTTCTTGGTAAATAAATACATCCAGCTAAACCTAATGTTACTCACAGTTCTTTGAGCATATCAATCAATCAATCAATCATATTTATATGAATATGGCTTAAGGCGATTCAATACACGTTACAGTTTCATCAATTACAATTTGAGATTGGCAATGCTAACAAGAGAAAATCCTATTCATGACGACATCGACATTTTCTTGAAAACAAAAAAAGTTACATCGTCAAAGGAGCGAACAAATAATGCATGATAAAATCATCTTGATTTAAGATGCTGGCATCTTGATTTAAGATGCTGGCATCTTGATTTAAGATGCTGGCATCTTGATTTAAGATGCTGGCATCTTGATTTAAGATGCTGGCATCTTGATTTAAGATGCTGGCATCTTGATTTAAGATGCTGGCATCTTGATTTAAGATGCTGGCATCTTGATTTAAGATGCTGGCATCTTGATTTAAGATGCTGGCATCTTGATTTAAGATGCTGGCATCTTGATTTAAGATGCTGGCATCTTGATTTAAGATGCTGGCATCTTGATTTAAGATGCTGGCATCTTGATTTAAGATGCTGGCATCTTGATTAAAGATGCTGGCATCTTGATTTAAGATGCTGGCATCTTGATTTAAGATGCTGGCATCTTGATTTAAGATGCTGGCATCTTGATTTAAGATGCTGGCATCTTGATTTAAGATGCTGGCATCTTGATTAAAGATGCTGGCATCTTGATTAAAGATGCTGGCATCTTGATTTAAGATGCTGGCATCTTGATTTAAGATGCTGGCATCTTGATTTAAGATGCTGGCATCTTGATTTAAGATGCTGGCATCTTGATTTAAGATGCTGGCATCTTGATTTAAGATGCTGGCATCTTGATTAAAGATGCTGGCATCTTGATTTAAGATGCTGGCATCTTGATTAAAGATGCTGGCATCTTGATTAAAGATGCTGGCATCTTGATTTAAGATGCTGGCATCTTGATTTAAGATGCTGGCATCTTGATTTAAGATGCTGGCATCTTGATTTAAGATGCTGGCATCTTGATTTAAGATGCTGGCATCTTGATTTAAGATGCTGGCATCTTGATTTAAGATGCTGGCATCTTGATTTAAGATGCTGGCATCTTGATTTAAGATGCTGGCATCTTGATTTAAGATGCTGGCATCTTGATTTAAGATGCTGGCATCTTGATTTAAGATGCTGGCATCTTGATTTAAGATGCTGGCATCTTGATTTAAGATGCTGGCATCTTGATTTAAGATGCTGGCATCTTGATTTAAGATGCTGGCATCTTGATTTAAGATGCTGGCATCTTGATTTAAGATGCTGGCATCTTGATTTAAGATGCTGGCATCTTGATTTAAGATGCTGGCATCTTGATTTAAGATGCTGGCATCTTGATTTAAGATGCTGGCATCTTGATTTAAGATGCTGGCATCTTGATTTAAGATGCTGGCATCTTGATTTAAGATGCTGGCATCTTGATTTAAGATGCTGGCATCTTGATTTAAGATGCTGGCATCTTGATTTAAGATGCTGGCATCTTGATTTAAGATGCTGGCATCTTGATTTAAGATGCTGGCATCTTGATTTAAGATGCTGGCATCTTGATTTAAGATGCTGGCATCTTGATTTAAGATGCTGGCATCTTGATTTAAGATGCTGGCATCTTGATTTAAGATGCTGGCATCTTGATTTAAGATGCTGGCATCTTGATTTAAGATGCTGGCATCTTGATTTAAGATGCTGGCATCTTGATTTAAGATGCTGGCATCTTGATTTAAGATGCTGGCATCTTGATTTAAGATGCTGGCATCTTGATTTAAGATGCTGGCATCTTGATTTAAGATGCTGGCATCTTGATTTAAGATGCTGGCATCTTGATTTAAGATGCTGGCATCTTGATTTAAGATGCTGGCATCTTGATTTAAGATGCTGGCATCTTGATTTAAGATGCTGGCATCTTGATTTAAGATGCTGGCATCTTGATTTAAGATGCTGGCATCTTGATTTAAGATGCTGGCATCTTGATTTAAGATGCTGGCATCTTGATTTAAGATGCTGGCATCTTGATTTAAGATGCTGGCATCTTGATTTAAGATGCTGGCATCTTGATTTAAGATGCTGGCATCTTGATTTAAGATGCTGGCATCTTGATTTAAGATGCTGGCATCTTGATTTAAGATGCTGGCATCTTGATTAAAGATGCTGGCATCTTGATTAAAGATGCTGGCATCTTGATTTAAGATGCTGGCATCTTGATTTAAGATGCTGGCATCTTGATTTAAGATGCTGGCATCTTGATTTAAGATGCTGGCATCTTGATTTAAGATGCTGGCATCTTGATTAAAGATGCTGGCATCTTGATTTAAGATGCTGGCATCTTGATTAAAGATGCTGGCATCTTGATTTAAGATGCTGGCATCTTGATTTAAGATGCTGGCATCTTGATTTAAGATGCTGGCATCTTGATTTAAGATGCTGGCATCTTGATTTAAGATGCTGGCATCTTGATTTAAGATGCTGGCATCTTGATTTAAGATGCTGGCATCTTGATTTAAGATGCTGGCATCTTGATTTAAGATGCTGGCATCTTGATTTAAGATGCTGGCATCTTGATTTAAGATGCTGGCATCTTGATTTAAGATGCTGGCATCTTGATTTAAGATGCTGGCATCTTGATTTAAGATGCTGGCATCTTGATTTAAGATGCTGGCATCTTGATTTAAGATGCTGGCATCTTGATTTAAGATGCTGGCATCTTGATTTAAGATGCTGGCATCTTGATTTAAGATGCTGGCATCTTGATTTAAGATGCTGGCATCTTGATTAAAGATGCTGGCATCTTGATTAAAGATGCTGGCATCTTGATTTAAGATGCTGGCATCTTGATTTAAGATGCTGGCATCTTGATTTAAGATGCTGGCATCTTGATTAAAGATGCTGGCATCTTGATTTAAGATGCTGGCATCTTGATTTAAGATGCTGGCATCTTGATTTAAGATGCTGGCATCTTGATTTAAGATGCTGGCATCTTGATTTAAGATGCTGGCATCTTGATTTAAGATGCTGGCATCTTGATTTAAGATGCTGGCATCTTGATTTAAGATGCTGGCATCTTGATTTAAGATGCTGGCATCTTGATTTAAGATGCTGGCATCTTGATTTAAGATGCTGGCATCTTGATTTAAGATGCTGGCATCTTGATTTAAGATGCTGGCATCTTGATTTAAGATGCTGGCATCTTGATTTAAGATGCTGGCATCTTGATTTAAGATGCTGGCATCTTGATTTAAGATGCTGGCATCTTGATTTAAGATGCTGGCATCTTGATTTAAGATGCTGGCATCTTGATTTAAGATGCTGGCATCTTGATTTAAGATGCTGGCATCTTGATTTAAGATGCTGGCATCTTGATTTAAGATGCTGGCATCTTGATTTAAGATGCTGGCATCTTGATTTAAGATGCTGGCATCTTGATTTAAGATGCTGGCATCTTGATTAAGATGCTGGCATCTTGATTTAAGATGCTGGCATCTTGATTTAAGATGCTGGCATCTTGATTTAAGATGCTGGCATCTTGATTTAAGATGCTGGCATCTTGATTTAAGATGCTGGCATCTTGATTTAAGATGCTGGCATCTTGATTTAAGATGCTGGCATCTTGATTTAAGATGCTGGCATCTTGATTTAAGATGCTGGCATCTTGATTTAAGATGCTGGCATCTTGATTTAAGATGCTGGCATCTTGATTTAAGATGCTGGCATCTTGATTTAAGATGCTGGCATCTTGATTTAAGATGCTGGCATCTTGATTTAAGATGCTGGCATCTTGATTTAAGATGCTGGCATCTTGATTTAAGATGCTGGCATCTTGATTTAAGATGCTGGCATCTTGATTTAAGATGCTGGCATCTTGATTTAAGATGCTGGCATCTTGATTTAAGATGCTGGCATCTTGATTTAAGATGCTGGCATCTTGATTTAAGATGCTGGCATCTTGATTTAAGATGCTGGCATCTTGATTTAAGATGCTGGCATCTTGATTTAAGATGCTGGCATCTTGATTTAAGATGCTGGCATCTTGATTTAAGATGCTGGCATCTTGATTTAAGATGCTGGCATCTTGATTTAAGATGCTGGCATCTTGATTTAAGATGCTGGCATCTTGATTTAAGATGCTGGCATCTTGATTTAAGATGCTGGCATCTTGATTTAAGATGCTGGCATCTTGATTTAAGATGCTGGCATCTTGATTTAAGATGCTGGCATCTTGATTTAAGATGCTGGCATCTTGATTTAAGATGCTGGCATCTTGATTTAAGATGCTGGCATCTTGATTTAAGATGCTGGCATCTTGATTTAAGATGCTGGCATCTTGATTTAAGATGCTGGCATCTTGATTTAAGATGCTGGCATCTTGATTTAAGATGCTGGCATCTTGATTTAAGATGCTGGCATCTTGATTTAAGATGCTGGCATCTTGATTTAAGATGCTGGCATCTTGATTTAAGATGCTGGCATCTTGATTTAAGATGCTGGCATCTTGATTTAAGATGCTGGCATCTTGATTTAAGATGCTGGCATCTTGATTTAAGATGCTGGCATCTTGATTTAAGATGCTGGCATCTTGATTTAAGATGCTGGCATCTTGATTTAAGATGCTGGCATCTTGATTTAAGATGCTGGCATCTTGATTTAAGATGCTGGCATCTTGATTTAAGATGCTGGCATCTTGATTTAAGATGCTGGCATCTTGATTTAAGATGCTGGCATCTTGATTTAAGATGCTGGCATCTTGATTTAAGATGCTGGCATCTTGATTTAAGATGCTGGCATCTTGATTTAAGATGCTGGCATCTTGATTTAAGATGCTGGCATCTTGATTTAAGATGCTGGCATCTTGATTTAAGATGCTGGCATCTTGATTTAAGATGCTGGCATCTTGATTTAAGATGCTGGCATCTTGATTTAAGATGCTGGCATCTTGATTTAAGATGCTGGCATCTTGATTTAAGATGCTGGCATCTTGATTTAAGATGCTGGCATCTTGATTTAAGATGCTGGCATCTTGATTTAAGATGCTGGCATCTTGATTTAAGATGCTGGCATCTTGATTTAAGATGCTGGCATCTTGATTTAAGATGCTGGCATCTTGATTTAAGATGCTGGCATCTTGATTTAAGATGCTGGCATCTTGATTTAAGATGCTGGCATCTTGATTTAAGATGCTGGCATCTTGATTTAAGATGCTGGCATCTTGATTTAAGATGCTGGCATCTTGATTTAAGATGCTGGCATCTTGATTTAAGATGCTGGCATCTTGATTAAGATGCTGGCATCTTGATTTAAGATGCTGGCATCTTGATTTAAGATGCTGGCATCTTGATTTAAGATGCTGGCATCTTGATTTAAGATGCTGGCATCTTGATTTAAGATGCTGGCATCTTGATTTAAGATGCTGGCATCTTGATTTAAGATGCTGGCATCTTGATTTAAGATGCTGGCATCTTGATTTAAGATGCTGGCATCTTGATTTAAGATGCTGGCATCTTGATTTAAGATGCTGGCATCTTGATTTAAGATGCTGGCATCTTGATTTAAGATGCTGGCATCTTGATTTAAGATGCTGGCATCTTGATTTAAGATGCTGGCATCTTGATTTAAGATGCTGGCATCTTGATTTAAGATGCTGGCATCTTGATTTAAGATGCTGGCATCTTGATTTAAGATGCTGGCATCTTGATTTAAGATGCTGGCATCTTGATTTAAGATGCTGGCATCTTGATTTAAGATGCTGGCATCTTGATTTAAGATGCTGGCATCTTGATTTAAGATGCTGGCATCTTGATTTAAGATGCTGGCATCTTGATTTAAGATGCTGGCATCTTGATTTAAGATGCTGGCATCTTGATTTAAGATGCTGGCATCTTGATTTAAGATGCTGGCATCTTGATTTAAGATGCTGGCATCTTGATTTAAGATGCTGGCATCTTGATTTAAGATGCTGGCATCTTGATTTAAGATGCTGGCATCTTGATTTAAGATGCTGGCATCTTGATTTAAGATGCTGGCATCTTGATTTAAGATGCTGGCATCTTGATTTAAGATGCTGGCATCTTGATTTAAGATGCTGGCATCTTGATTTAAGATGCTGGCATCTTGATTTAAGATGCTGGCATCTTGATTTAAGATGCTGGCATCTTGATTTAAGATGCTGGCATCTTGATTTAAGATGCTGGCATCTTGATTTAAGATGCTGGCATCTTGATTTAAGATGCTGGCATCTTGATTTAAGATGCTGGCATCTTGATTTAAGATGCTGGCATCTTGATTTAAGATGCTGGCATCTTGATTTAAGATGCTGGCATCTTGATTTAAGATGCTGGCATCTTGATTTAAGATGCTGGCATCTTGATTTAAGATGCTGGCATCTTGATTTAAGATGCTGGCATCTTGATTTAAGATGCTGGCATCTTGATTTAAGATGCTGGCATCTTGATTTAAGATGCTGGCATCTTGATTTAAGATGCTGGCATCTTGATTTAAGATGCTGGCATCTTGATTTAAGATGCTGGCATCTTGATTTAAGATGCTGGCATCTTGATTTAAGATGCTGGCATCTTGATTTAAGATGCTGGCATCTTGATTTAAGATGCTGGCATCTTGATTTAAGATGCTGGCATCTTGATTTAAGATGCTGGCATCTTGATTTAAGATGCTGGCATCTTGATTTAAGATGCTGGCATCTTGATTTAAGATGCTGGCATCTTGATTTAAGATGCTGGCATCTTGATTTAAGATGCTGGCATCTTGATTTAAGATGCTGGCATCTTGATTTAAGATGCTGGCATCTTGATTTAAGATGCTGGCATCTTGATTTAAGATGCTGGCATCTTGATTTAAGATGCTGGCATCTTGATTTAAGATGCTGGCATCTTGATTTAAGATGCTGGCATCTTGATTTAAGATGCTGGCATCTTGATTTAAGATGCTGGCATCTTGATTTAAGATGCTGGCATCTTGATTTAAGATGCTGGCATCTTGATTTAAGATGCTGGCATCTTGATTTAAGATGCTGGCATCTTGATTTAAGATGCTGGCATCTTGATTTAAGATGCTGGCATCTTGATTTAAGATGCTGGCATCTTGATTTAAGATGCTGGCATCTTGATTTAAGATGCTGGCATCTTGATTTAAGATGCTGGCATCTTGATTTAAGATGCTGGCATCTTGATTTAAGATGCTGGCATCTTGATTTAAGATGCTGGCATCTTGATTTAAGATGCTGGCATCTTGATTTAAGATGCTGGCATCTTGATTTAAGATGCTGGCATCTTGATTTAAGATGCTGGCATCTTGATTTAAGATGCTGGCATCTTGATTTAAGATGCTGGCATCTTGATTTAAGATGCTGGCATCTTGATTTAAGATGCTGGCATCTTGATTTAAGATGCTGGCATCTTGATTTAAGATGCTGGCATCTTGATTTAAGATGCTGGCATCTTGATTTAAGATGCTGGCATCTTGATTTAAGATGCTGGCATCTTGATTTAAGATGCTGGCATCTTGATTTAAGATGCTGGCATCTTGATTTAAGATGCTGGCATCTTGATTTAAGATGCTGGCATCTTGATTTAAGATGCTGGCATCTTGATTTAAGATGCTGGCATCTTGATTTAAGATGCTGGCATCTTGATTTAAGATGCTGGCATCTTGATTTAAGATGCTGGCATCTTGATTAAGATGCTGGCATCTTGATTAAGATGCTGGCATCTTGATTTAAGATGCTGGCATCTTGATTTAAGATGCTGGCATCTTGATTTAAGATGCTGGCATCTTGTTTTAAGATGCTGGCATCTTGATTTAAGATGCTGGCATCTTGATTTAAGATGCTGGCATCTTGATTTAAGATGCTGGCATCTTGATTTAAGATGCTGGCATCTTGATTTAAGATGCTGGCATCTTGATTTAAGATGCTGGCATCTTGATTTAAGATGCTGGCATCTTGATTTAAGATGCTGGCATCTTGATTTAAGATGCTGGCATCTTGATTTAAGATGCTGGCATCTTGATTTAAGATGCTGGCATCTTGATTTAAGATGCTGGCATCTTGATTTAAGATGCTGGCATCTTGATTTAAGATGCTGGCATCTTGATTTAAGATGCTGGCATCTTGATTTAAGATGCTGGCATCTTGATTTAAGATGCTGGCATCTTGATTTAAGATGCTGGCATCTTGATTTAAGATGCTGGCATCTTGATTTAAGATGCTGGCATCTTGATTTAAGATGCTGGCATCTTGATTTAAGATGCTGGCATCTTGATTTAAGATGCTGGCATCTTGATTTAAGATGCTGGCATCTTGATTTAAGATGCTGGCATCTTGATTTAAGATGCTGGCATCTTGATTTAAGATGCTGGCATCTTGATTTAAGATGCTGGCATCTTGATTTAAGATGCTGGCATCTTGATTTAAGATGCTGGCATCTTGATTTAAGATGCTGGCATCTTGATTTAAGATGCTGGCATCTTGATTTAAGATGCTGGCATCTTGATTAAGATGCTGGCATCTTGATTTAAGATGCTGGCATCTTGATTTAAGATGCTGGCATCTTGATTTAAGATGCTGGCATATTGATTTAAGATGCTGGCATCTTGATTTAAGATGCTGGCATCTTGATTTAAGATGCTGGCATCTTGATTTAAGATGCTGGCATCTTGATTTAAGATGCTGGCATCTTGATTTAAGATGCTGGCATCTTGATTTAAGATGCTGGCATCTTGATTTAAGATGCTGGCATCTTGATTTAAGATGCTGGCATCTTGATTTAAGATGCTGGCATCTTGATTTAAGATGCTGGCATCTTGATTTAAGATGCTGGCATCTTGATTTAAGATGCTGGCATCTTGATTTAAGATGCTGGCATCTTGATTTAAGATGCTGGCATCTTGATTTAAGATGCTGGCATCTTGATTTAAGATGCTGGCATCTTGATTTAAGATGCTGGCATCTTGATTTAAGATGCTGGCATCTTGATTTAAGATGCTGGCATCTTGATTTAAGATGCTGGCATCTTGATTTAAGATGCTGGCATCTTGATTTAAGATGCTGGCATCTTGATTTAAGATGCTGGCATCTTGATTTAAGATGCTGGCATCTTGATTTAAGATGCTGGCATCTTGATTTAAGATGCTGGCATCTTGATTTAAGATGCTGGCATCTTGATTTAAGATGCTGGCATCTTGATTTAAGATGCTGGCATCTTGATTTAAGATGCTGGCATCTTGATTTAAGATGCTGGCATCTTGATTTAAGATGCTGGCATCTTGATTTAAGATGCTGGCATCTTGATTTAAGATGCTGGCATCTTGATTTAAGATGCTGGCATCTTGATTTAAGATGCTGGCATCTTGATTTAAGATGCTGGCATCTTGATTTAAGATGCTGGCATCTTGATTTAAGATGCTGGCATCTTGATTTAAGATGCTGGCATCTTGATTTAAGATGCTGGCATCTTGATTTAAGATGCTGGCATCTTGATTTAAGATGCTGGCATCTTGATTTAAGATGCTGGCATCTTGATTTAAGATGCTGGCATCTTGATTTAAGATGCTGGCATCTTGATTTAAGATGCTGGCATCTTGATTTAAGATGCTGGCATCTTGATTTAAGATGCTGGCATCTTGATTTAAGATGCTGGCATCTTGATTTAAGATGCTGGCATCTTGATTTAAGATGCTGGCATCTTGATTTAAGATGCTGGCATCTTGATTTAAGATGCTGGCATCTTGATTTAAGATGCTGGCATCTTGATTTAAGATGCTGGCATCTTGATTTAAGATGCTGGCATCTTGATTTAAGATGCTGGCATCTTGATTTAAGATGCTGGCATCTTGATTTAAGATGCTGGCATCTTGATTTAAGATGCTGGCATCTTGATTTAAGATGCTGGCATCTTGATTTAAGATGCTGGCATCTTGATTTAAGATGCTGGCATCTTGATTTAAGATGCTGGCATCTTGATTTAAGATGCTGGCATCTTGATTTAAGATGCTGGCATCTTGATTTAAGATGCTGGCATCTTGATTTAAGATGCTGGCATCTTGATTTAAGATGCTGGCATCTTGATTTAAGATGCTGGCATCTTGATTTAAGATGCTGGCATCTTGATTTAAGATGCTGGCATCTTGATTTAAGATGCTGGCATCTTGATTTAAGATGCTGGCATCTTGATTTAAGATGCTGGCATCTTGATTTAAGATGCTGGCATCTTGATTTAAGATGCTGGCATCTTGATTTAAGATGCTGGCATCTTGATTTAAGATGCTGGCATCTTGATTTAAGATGCTGGCATCTTGATTTAAGATGCTGGCATCTTGATTTAAGATGCTGGCATCTTGATTTAAGATGCTGGCATCTTGATTTAAGATGCTGGCATCTTGATTTAAGATGCTGGCATCTTGATTTAAGATGCTGGCATCTTGATTTAAGATGCTGGCATCTTGATTTAAGATGCTGGCATCTTGATTTAAGATGCTGGCATCTTGATTTAAGATGCTGGCATCTTGATTTAAGATGCTGGCATCTTGATTTAAGATGCTGGCATCTTGATTTAAGATGCTGGCATCTTGATTTAAGATGCTGGCATCTTGATTTAAGATGCTGGCATCTTGATTTAAGATGCTGGCATCTTGATTTAAGATGCTGGCATCTTGATTTAAGATGCTGGCATCTTGATTTAAGATGCTGGCATCTTGATTTAAGATGCTGGCATCTTGATTTAAGATGCTGGCATCTTGATTTAAGATGCTGGCATCTTGATTTAAGATGCTGGCATCTTGATTTAAGATGCTGGCATCTTGATTTAAGATGCTGGCATCTTGATTTAAGATGCTGGCATCTTGATTTAAGATGCTGGCATCTTGATTTAAGATGCTGGCATCTTGATTTAAGATGCTGGCATCTTGATTTAAGATGCTGGCATCTTGATTTAAGATGCTGGCATCTTGATTTAAGATGCTGGCATCTTGATTTAAGATGCTGGCATCTTGATTTAAGATGCTGGCATCTTGATTTAAGATGCTGGCATCTTGATTTAAGATGCTGGCATCTTGATTTAAGATGCTGGCATCTTGATTTAAGATGCTGGCATCTTGATTTAAGATGCTGGCATCTTGATTTAAGATGCTGGCATCTTGATTTAAGATGCTGGCATCTTGATTTAAGATGCTGGCATCTTGATTTAAGATGCTGGCATCTTGATTTAAGATGCTGGCATCTTGATTTAAGATGCTGGCATCTTGATTAAGATGCTGGCAACTTTAATTAAGATGATGGCATCTTGATTTAAGATGCTGGCATCTTGATTTAAGATGCTGGCATCTTGATTTAAGATGCTGGCATCTTGATTTAAGATGCTGGCATCTTGATTTAAGATGCTGGCATCTTGATTTAAGATGCTGGCATCTTGATTTAAGATGCTGGCATCTTGATTTAAGATGCTGGCATCTTGATTTAAGATGCTGGCATCTTGATTTAAGATGCTGGCATCTTGATTTAAGATGCTGGCATCTTGATTTAAGATGCTGGCATCTTGATTTAAGATGCTGGCATCTTGATTTAAGATGCTGGCATCTTGATTTAAGATGCTGGCATCTTGATTTAAGATGCTGGCATCTTGATTTAAGATGCTGGCATCTTGATTTAAGATGCTGGCATCTTGATTTAAGATGCTGGCATCTTGATTTAAGATGCTGGCATCTTGATTTAAGATGCTGGCATCTTGATTTAAGATGCTGGCATCTTGATTTAAGATGCTGGCATCTTGATTTAAGATGCTGGCATCTTGATTTAAGATGCTGGCATCTTGATTTAAGATGCTGGCATCTTGATTTAAGATGCTGGCATCTTGATTTAAGATGATGGCATCTTGATTTAAGATGCTGGCATCTTGATTTAAGATGCTGGCATCTTGATTTAAGATGCTGGCATCTTGATTTAAGATGCTGGCATCTTGATTAAAGATGCTGGCATCTTGATTTAAGATGCTGGCATCTTGATTTAAGATGCTGGCATCTTGATTTAAGATGCTGGCATCTTGATTTAAGATGCTGGCATCTTGATTTAAGATGCTGGCATCTTGATTTAAGATGCTGGCATCTTGATTTAAGATGCTGGCATCTTGATTTAAGATGCTGGCATCTTGATTTAAGATGCTGGCATCTTGATTTAAGATGCTGGCATCTTGATTTAAGATGCTGGCATCTTTATTTAAGATGCTGGCATCTTGATTTAAGATGCTGGCATCTTGATTTAAGATGCTGGCATCTTGATTTAAGATGTTGGCATCTTGATTTAAGATGTTGGCATCTTGATTTAAGATGCTGGCATCTTGATTTAAGATGCTGGCATCTTGATTTAAGATGCTGGCATCTTGATTTAAGATGCTGGCATCTTGATTTAAGATGCTGGCATCTTGATTTAAGATGCTGGCATCTTGATTTAAGATGCTGGCATCTTGATTTAAGATGCTGGCATCTTGATTTAAGATGCTGGCATCTTGATTTAAGATGCTGGCATCTTGATTTAAGATGCTGGCATCTTGATTTAAGATGCTGGCATCTTGATTTAAGATGCTGGCATCTTGATTTAAGATGCTGGCATCTTGATTTAAGATGCTGGCATCTTGATTTAAGATGCTGGCATCTTGATTTAAGATGCTGGCATCTTGATTTAAGATGCTGGCATCTTGATTTAAGATGCTGGCATCTTGATTTAAGATGCTGGCATCTTGATTTAAGATGCTGGCATCTTGATTTAAGATGCTGGCATCTTGATTTAAGATGCTGGCATCTTGATTTAAGATGCTGGCATCTTGATTTAAGATGCTGGCATCTTGATTTAAGATGCTGGCATCTTGATTTAAGATGCTGGCATCTTGATTTAAGATGCTGGCATCTTGATTTAAGATGCTGGCATCTTGACTTAAGATGCTGGCATCTTGATTTAAGATGCTGGCATCTTGATTAAGATGCTGGCATCTTGATTTAAGATGCTGGCATCTTGATTTAAGATGCTGGCATCTTGATTTAAGATGCTGGCATCTTGATTTAAGATGCTGGCATCGTGATTTAAGATGCTGGCATCTTGATTTAAGATGCTGGCATCTTGATTTAAGATGCTGGCATCTTGATTTAAGATGCTGGCATCTTGATTTAAGATGCTGGCATCTTGATTTAAGATGCTGGCATCTTGATTTAAGATGCTGGCATCTTGATTTAAGATGCTGGCATCTTGATTTAAGATGCTGGCATCTTGATTTAAGATGCTGGCATCTTGATTTAAGATGCTGGCATCTTGATTTAAGATGCTGGCATCTTGATTTAAGATGCTGGCATCTTGATTAAAGATGCTGGCATCTTGATTTAAGATGCTGGCATCTTGATTTAAGATGCTGGCATCTTGATTTAAGATGCTGGCATCTTGATTTAAGATGCTGGCATCTTGATTTAAGATGCTGGCATCTTGAATTAAGATGCTGGCATCTTGATTTAAGATGCTGGCATCTTGATTTAAGATGCTGGCATCTTGATTTAAGATGCTGGCATCTTGATTTAAGATGCTGGCATCTTGATTTAAGATGCTGGCATCTTGATTTAAGATGCTGGCATCTTGATTTAAGATGCTGGCATCTTGATTTAAGATGCTGGCATCTTGATTTAAGATGCTGGCATCTTGATTTAAGATGCTGGCATCTTGATTTAAGATGCTGGCATCTTGATTTAAGATGCTGGCATCTTGATTTAAGATGCTGGCATCTTGATTTAAGATGCTGGCATCTTGATTTAAGATGCTGGCATCTTGATTTAAGATGCTGGCATCTTGATTTAAGATGCTGGCATCTTGATTTAAGATGCCAGCATCTTAAATCAAGATGCCAGCATCTTAAATCAAGATGCCAGCATCTTAAATCAAGATGCCAGCATCTTAAATCAAGATGCCAGCATCTTAAATCAAGATGCCAGCATCTTAAATCAAGATGCCAGCATCTTAAATCAAGATGCCAGCATCTTAAATCAAGATGCCAGCATCTTAAATCAAGATGCCAGCATCTTAAATCAAGATGCCAGCATCTTAAATCAAGATGCCAGCATCTTAAATCAAGATGCCAGCATCTTAAATCAAGATGCCAGCATCTTAAATCAAGATGCCAGCATCTTAAATCAAGATGCCAGCATCTTAAATCAAGATGCCAGCATCTTAAATCAAGATGCCAGCATCTTAAATCAAGATGCCAGCATCTTAAATCAAGATGCCAGCATCTTAAATCAAGATGCCAGCATCTTAAATCAAGATGCCAGCATCTTAAATCAAGATGCCAGCATCTTAAATCAAGATGCCAGCATCTTAAATCAAGATGCCAGCATCTTAAATCAAGATGCCAGCATCTTAAATCAAGATGCCAGCATCTTAAATCAAGATGCCAGCATCTTAAATCAAGATGCCAGCATCTTAAATCAAGATGCCAGCATCTTAAATCAAGATGCCAGCATCTTAAATCAAGATGCCAGCATCTTAAATCAAGATGCCAGCATCTTAAATCAAGATGCCAGCATCTTAAATCAAGATGCCAGCATCTTAAATCAAGATGCCAGCATCTTAAATCAAGATGCCAGCATCTTAAATCAAGATGCCAGCATCTTAAATCAAGATGCCAGCATCTTAAATCAAGATGCCAGCATCTTAAATCAAGATGCCAGCATCTTAAATCAAGATGCCAGCATCTTAAATCAAGATGCCAGCATCTTAAATCAAGATGCCAGCATCTTAAATCAAGATGCCAGCATCTTAAATCAAGATGCCAGCATCTTAAATCAAGATGCCAGCATCTTAAATCAAGATGCCAGCATCTTAAATCAAGATGCCAGCATCTTAAATCAAGATGCCAGCATCTTAATCAAGATGCCAGCATCTTAATCAAGATGCCAGCATCTTAAATCAAGATGCCAGCATCTTAAATCAAGATGCCAGCATCTTAAATCAAGATGCCAGCATCTTAAATCAAGATGCCAGCATCTTAAATCAAGATGCCAGCATCTTAAATCAAGATGCCAGCATCTTAAATCAAGATGCCAGCATCTTAAATCAAGATGCCAGCATCTTAAATCAAGATGCCAGCATCTTAAATCAAGATGCCAGCATCTTAAATCAAGATGCCAGCATCTTAAATCAAGATGCCAGCATCTTAAATCAAGATGCCAGCATCTTAAATCAAGATGCCAGCATCTTAAATCAAGATGCCAGCATCTTAAATCAAGATGCCAGCATCTTAAATCAAGATGCCAGCATCTTAAATCAAGATGCCAGCATCTTAAATCAAGATGCCAGCATCTTAAATCAAGATGCCAGCATCTTAAATCAAGATGCCAGCATCTTAAATCAAGATGCCAGCATCTTAAATCAAGATGCCAGCATCTTAAATCAAGATGCCAGCATCTTAAATCAAGATGCCAGCATCTTAAATCAAGATGCCAGCATCTTAAATCAAGATGCCAGCATCTTAACTCAAGATGCCAGCATCTTAAATCAAGATGCCAGCATCTTAAATCAAGATGCCAGCATCTTAAATCAAGATGCCAGCATCTTAAATCAAGATGCCAGCATCTTAAATCAAGATGCCAGCATCTTAAATCAAGATGCCAGCATCTTAACTCAAGATGCCAGCATCTTAAATCAAGATGCCAGCATCTTAAATCAAGATGCCAGCATCCTTAATCAAGATGCCAGCATCTTAAATCAAGATGCCAGCATCTTAAATCAAGATGCCAGCATCTTAAATCAAGATGCCAGCATTTTAAATCAAGATGCCAGCATTTTAAATCAAGATGCCAGCATCTTAAATCAAGATGCCAGCATCTTAAATCAAGATGCCAGCATCTTAAATCAAGATGCCAGCATACTTAATCAAGATGCCAGCATCTTAACTCAAGATGCCAGCATCTTAAATCAAGATGCCAGCATCTTAAATCAAGATGCCAGCATCTTAAATCAAGATGCCAGCATCTTAAATCAAGATGCCAGCATCTTAAATCAAGATGCCAGCATCTTAAATCAAGATGCCAGCATCTTAAATCAAGATGCCAGCATCTTAAATCAAGATGCCAGCATCTTAAATCAAGATGCCAGCATCTTAAATCAAGATGCCAGCATCTTAAATCAAGATGCCAGCATCTTAAATCAAGATGCCAGCATCTTAAATCAAGATGCCAGCATCTTAAATCAAGATGCCAGCATCTTAAATCAAGATGCCAGCATCTTAAATCAAGATGCCAGCATCTTAAATCAAGATGCCAGCATCTTAAATCAAGATGCCAGCATCTTAAATCAAGATGCCAGCATCTTAAATCAAGATGCCAGCATCTTAAATCAAGATGCCAGCATCTTAAATCAAGATGCCAGCATCTTAAATCAAGATGCCAGCATCTTAAATCAAGATGCCAGCATCTTAAATCAAGATGCCAGCATCTTAAATCAAGATGCCAGCATCTTAAATCAAGATGCCAGCATCTTAAATCAAGATGCCAGCATCTTAAATCAAGATGCCAGCATCTTAAATCAAGATGCCAGCATCTTAAATCAAGATGCCAGCATCTTAAATCAAGATGCCAGCATCTTAAATCAAGATGCCAGCATCTTAAATCAAGATGCCAGCATCTTAAATCAAGATGCCAGCATCTTAAATCAAGATGCCAGCATCTTAAATCAAGATGCCAGCATCTTAAATCAAGATGCCAGCATCTTAAATCAAGATGCCAGCATCTTAAATCAAGATGCCAGCATCTTAAATCAAGATGCCAGCATCTTAAATCAAGATGCCAGCATCTTAAATCAAGATGCCAGCATCTTAAATCAAGATGCCAGCATCTTAAATCAAGATGCCAGCATCTTAAATCAAGATGCCAGCATCTTAAATCAAGATGCCAGCATCTTAAATCAAGATGCCAGCATCTTAAATCAAGATGCCAGCATCTTAAATCAAGATGCCAGCATCTTAAATCAAGATGCCAGCATCTTAAATCAAGATGCCAGCATCTTAAATCAAGATGCCAGCATCTTAAATCAAGATGCCAGCATCTTAAATCAAGATGCCAGCATCTTAAATCAAGATGCCAGCATCTTAAATCAAGATGCCAGCATCTTAAATCAAGATGCCAGCATCTTAAATCAAGATGCCAGCATCTTAAATCAAGATGCCAGCATCTTAAATCAAGATGCCAGCATCTTAAATCAAGATGCCAGCATCTTAAATCAAGATGCCAGCATCTTAAATCAAGATGCCAGCATCTTAAATCAAGATGCCAGCATCTTAAATCAAGATGCCAGCATCTTAAATCAAGATGCCAGCATCTTAAATCAAGATGCCAGCATCTTAAATCAAGATGCCAGCATCTTAAATCAAGATGCCAGCATCTTAAATCAAGATGCCAGCATCTTAAATCAAGATGCCAGCATCTTAAATCAAGATGCCAGCATCTTAAATCAAGATGCCAGCATCTTAAATCAAGATGCCAGCATCTTAAATCAAGATGCCAGCATCTTAAATCAAGATGCCAGCATCTTAAATCAAGATGCCAGCATCTTAAATCAAGATGCCAGCATCTTAAATCAAGATGCCAGCATCTTAAATCAAGATGCCAGCATCTTAAATCAAGATGCCAGCATCTTAAATCAAGATGCCAGCATCTTAAATCAAGATGCCAGCATCTTAAATCAAGATGCCAGCATCTTAAATCAAGATGCCAGCATCTTAAATCAAGATGCCAGCATCTTAAATCAAGATGCCAGCATCTTAAATCAAGATGCCAGCATCTTAAATCAAGATGCCAGCATCTTAAATCAAGATGCCAGCATCTTAAATCAAGATGCCAGCATCTTAAATCAAGATGCCAGCATCTTAAATCAAGATGCCAGCATCTTAAATCAAGATGCCAGCATCTTAAATCAAGATGCCAGCATCTTAAATCAAGATGCCAGCATCTTAAATCAAGATGCCAGCATCTTAAATCAAGATGCCAGCATCTTAAATCAAGATGCCAGCATCTTAAATCAAGATGCCAGCATCTTAAATCAAGATGCCAGCATCTTAAATCAAGATGCCAGCATCTTAAATCAAGATGCCAGCATCTTAAATCAAGATGCCAGCATCTTAAATCAAGATGCCAGCATCTTAAATCAAGATGCCAGCATCTTAAATCAAGATGCCAGCATCTTAAATCAAGATGCCAGCATCTTAAATCAAGATGCCAGCATCTTAAATCAAGATGCCAGCATCTTAAATCAAGATGCCAGCATCTTAAATCAAGATGCCAGCATCTTAAATCAAGATGCCAGCATCTTAAATCAAGATGCCAGCATCTTAAATCAAGATGCCAGCATCTTAAATCAAGATGCCAGCATCTTAAATCAAGATGCCAGCATCTTAAATCAAGATGCCAGCATCTTAAATCAAGATGCCAGCATCTTAAATCAAGATGCCAGCATCTTAAATCAAGATGCCAGCATCTTAAATCAAGATGCCAGCATCTTAAATCAAGATGCCAGCATCTTAAATCAAGATGCCAGCATCTTAAATCAAGATGCCAGCATCTTAAATCAAGATGCCAGCATCTTAAATCAAGATGCCAGCATCTTAAATCAAGATGCCAGCATCTTAAATCAAGATGCCAGCATCTTAAATCAAGATGCCAGCATCTTAAATCAAGATGCCAGCATCTTAAATCAAGATGCCAGCATCTTAAATCAAGATGCCAGCATCTTAAATCAAGATGCCAGCATCTTAAATCAAGATGCCAGCATCTTAAATCAAGATGCCAGCATCTTAAATCAAGATGCCAGCATCTTAAATCAAGATGCCAGCATCTTAAATCAAGATGCCAGCATCTTAAATCAAGATGCCAGCATCTTAAATCAAGATGCCAGCATCTTAAATCAAGATGCCAGCATCTTAAATCAAGATGCCAGCATCTTAAATCAAGATGCCAGCATCTTAAATCAAGATGCCAGCATCTTAAATCAAGATGCCAGCATCTTAAATCAAGATGCCAGCATCTTAAATCAAGATGCCAGCATCTTAAATCAAGATGCCAGCATCTTAAATCAAGATGCCAGCATCTTAAATCAAGATGCCAGCATCTTAAATCAAGATGCCAGCATCTTAAATCAAGATGCCAGCATCTTAAATCAAGATGCCAGCATCTTAAATCAAGATGCCAGCATCTTAAATCAAGATGCCAGCATCTTAAATCAAGATGCCAGCATCTTAAATCAAGATGCCAGCATCTTAAATCAAGATGCCAGCATCTTAAATCAAGATGCCAGCATCTTAAATCAAGATGCCAGCATCTTAAATCAAGATGCCAGCATCTTAAATCAAGATGCCAGCATCTTAAATCAAGATGCCAGCATCTTAAATCAAGATGCCAGCATCTTAAATCAAGATGCCAGCATCTTAAATCAAGATGCCAGCATCTTAAATCAAGATGCCAGCATCTTAAATCAAGATGCCAGCATCTTAAATCAAGATGCCAGCATCTTAAATCAAGATGCCAGCATCTTAAATCAAGATGCCAGCATCTTAAATCAAGATGCCAGCATCTTAAATCAAGATGCCAGCATCTTAAATCAAGATGCCAGCATCTTAAATCAAGATGCCAGCATCTTAAATCAAGATGCCAGCATCTTAAATCAAGATGCCAGCATCTTAAATCAAGATGCCAGCATCTTAAATCAAGATGCCAGCATCTTAAATCAAGATGCCAGCATCTTAAATCAAGATGCCAGCATCTTAAATCAAGATGCCAGCATCTTAAATCAAGATGCCAGCATCTTAAATCAAGATGCCAGCATCTTAAATCAAGATGCCAGCATCTTAAATCAAGATGCCAGCATCTTAAATCAAGATGCCAGCATCTTAAATCAAGATGCCAGCATCTTAAATCAAGATGCCAGCATCTTAAATCAAGATGCCAGCATCTTAAATCAAGATGCCAGCATCTTAAATCAAGATGCCAGCATCTTAAATCAAGATGCCAGCATCTTAAATCAAGATGCCAGCATCTTAAATCAAGATGCCAGCATCTTAAATCAAGATGCCAGCATCTTAAATCAAGATGCCAGCATCTTAAATCAAGATGCCAGCATCTTAAATCAAGATGCCAGCATCTTAAATCAAGATGCCAGCATCTTAAATCAAGATGCCAGCATCTTAAATCAAGATGCCAGCATCTTAAATCAAGATGCCAGCATCTTAAATCAAGATGCCAGCATCTTAAATCAAGATGCCAGCATCTTAAATCAAGATGCCAGCATCTTAAATCAAGATGCCAGCATCTTAAATCAAGATGCCAGCATCTTAAATCAAGATGCCAGCATCTTAAATCAAGATGCCAGCATCTTAAATCAAGATGCCAGCATCTTAAATCAAGATGCCAGCATCTTAAATCAAGATGCCAGCATCTTAAATCAAGATGCCAGCATCTTAAATCAAGATGCCAGCATCTTAAATCAAGATGCCAGCATCTTAAATCAAGATGCCAGCATCTTAAATCAAGATGCCAGCATCTTAAATCAAGATGCCAGCATCTTAAATCAAGATGCCAGCATCTTAAATCAAGATGCCAGCATCTTAAATCAAGATGCCAGCATCTTAAATCAAGATGCCAGCATCTTAAATCAAGATGCCAGCATCTTAAATCAAGATGCCAGCATCTTAAATCAAGATGCCAGCATCTTAAATCAAGATGCCAGCATCTTAAATCAAGATGCCAGCATCTTAAATCAAGATGCCAGCATCTTAAATCAAGATGCCAGCATCTTAAATCAAGATGCCAGCATCTTAAATCAAGATGCCAGCATCTTAAATCAAGATGCCAGCATCTTAAATCAAGATGCCAGCATCTTAAATCAAGATGCCAGCATCTTAAATCAAGATGCCAGCATCTTAAATCAAGATGCCAGCATCTTAAATCAAGATGCCAGCATCTTAAATCAAGATGCCAGCATCTTAAATCAAGATGCCAGCATCTTAAATCAAGATGCCAGCATCTTAAATCAAGATGCCAGCATCTTAAATCAAGATGCCAGCATCTTAAATCAAGATGCCAGCATCTTAAATCAAGATGCCAGCATCTTAAATCAAGATGCCAGCATCTTAAATCAAGATGCCAGCATCTTAAATCAAGATGCCAGCATCTTAAATCAAGATGCCAGCATCTTAAATCAAGATGCCAGCATCTTAAATCAAGATGCCAGCATCTTAAATCAAGATGCCAGCATCTTAAATCAAGATGCCAGCATCTTAAATCAAGATGCCAGCATCTTAAATCAAGATGCCAGCATCTTAAATCAAGATGCCAGCATCTTAAATCAAGATGCCAGCATCTTAAATCAAGATGCCAGCATCTTAAATCAAGATGCCAGCATCTTAAATCAAGATGCCAGCATCTTAAATCAAGATGCCAGCATCTTAAATCAAGATGCCAGCATCTTAAATCAAGATGCCAGCATCTTAAATCAAGATGCCAGCATCTTAAATCAAGATGCCAGCATCTTAAATCAAGATGCCAGCATCTTAAATCAAGATGCCAGCATCTTAAATCAAGATGCCAGCATCTTAAATCAAGATGCCAGCATCTTAAATCAAGATGCCAGCATCTTAAATCAAGATGCCAGCATCTTAAATCAAGATGCCAGCATCTTAAATCAAGATGCCAGCATCTTAAATCAAGATGCCAGCATCTTAAATCAAGATGCCAGCATCTTAAATCAAGATGCCAGCATCTTAAATCAAGATGCCAGCATCTTAAATCAAGATGCCAGCATCTTAAATCAAGATGCCAGCATCTTAAATCAAGATGCCAGCATCTTAAATCAAGATGCCAGCATCTTAAATCAAGATGCCAGCATCTTAAATCAAGATGCCAGCATCTTAAATCAAGATGCCAGCATCTTAAATCAAGATGCCAGCATCTTAAATCAAGATGCCAGCATCTTAAATCAAGATGCCAGCATCTTAAATCAAGATGCCAGCATCTTAAATCAAGATGCCAGCATCTTAAATCAAGATGCCAGCATCTTAAATCAAGATGCCAGCATCTTAAATCAAGATGCCAGCATCTTAAATCAAGATGCCAGCATCTTAAATCAAGATGCCAGCATCTTAAATCAAGATGCCAGCATCTTAAATCAAGATGCCAGCATCTTAAATCAAGATGCCAGCATCTTAAATCAAGATGCCAGCATCTTAAATCAAGATGCCAGCATCTTAAATCAAGATGCCAGCATCTTAAATCAAGATGCCAGCATCTTAAATCAAGATGCCAGCATCTTAAATCAAGATGCCAGCATCTTAAATCAAGATGCCAGCATCTTAAATCAAGATGCCAGCATCTTAAATCAAGATGCCAGCATCTTAAATCAAGATGCCAGCATCTTAAATCAAGATGCCAGCATCTTAAATCAAGATGCCAGCATCTTAAATCAAGATGCCAGCATCTTAAATCAAGATGCCAGCATCTTAAATCAAGATGCCAGCATCTTAAATCAAGATGCCAGCATCTTAAATCAAGATGCCAGCATCTTAAATCAAGATGCCAGCATCTTAAATCAAGATGCCAGCATCTTAAATCAAGATGCCAGCATCTTAAATCAAGATGCCAGCATCTTAAATCAAGATGCCAGCATCTTAAATCAAGATGCCAGCATCTTAAATCAAGATGCCAGCATCTTAAATCAAGATGCCAGCATCTTAAATCAAGATGCCAGCATCTTAAATCAAGATGCCAGCATCTTAAATCAAGATGCCAGCATCTTAAATCAAGATGCCAGCATCTTAAATCAAGATGCCAGCATCTTAAATCAAGATGCCAGCATCTTAAATCAAGATGCCAGCATCTTAAATCAAGATGCCAGCATCTTAAATCAAGATGCCAGCATCTTAAATCAAGATGCCAGCATCTTAAATCAAGATGCCAGCATCTTAAATCAAGATGCCAGCATCTTAAATCAAGATGCCAGCATCTTAAATCAAGATGCCAGCATCTTAAATCAAGATGCCAGCATCTTAAATCAAGATGCCAGCATCTTAAATCAAGATGCCAGCATCTTAAATCAAGATGCCAGCATCTTAAATCAAGATGCCAGCATCTTAAATCAAGATGCCAGCATCTTAAATCAAGATGCCAGCATCTTAAATCAAGATGCCAGCATCTTAAATCAAGATGCCAGCATCTTAAATCAAGATGCCAGCATCTTAA
The DNA here is from genome assembly GCA_020352615.2 of Yoshiicerus persimilis. NCBI lineage: Eukaryota > Metazoa > Arthropoda > Collembola > Entomobryomorpha > Tomoceridae > Yoshiicerus > Yoshiicerus persimilis. The sequence goes on from JABJWA020000062.1 coordinate 43,685, forward strand.
ATCAAGATGCCAGCATCTTAAATCAAGATGCCAGCATCTTAAATCAAGATGCCAGCATCTTAAATCAAGATGCCAGCATCTTAAATCAAGATGCCAGCATCTTAAATCAAGATGCCAGCATCTTAAATCAAGATGCCAGCATCTTAAATCAAGATGCCAGCATCTTAAATCAAGATGCCAGCATCTTAAATCAAGATGCCAGCATCTTAAATCAAGATGCCAGCATCTTAAATCAAGATGCCAGCATCTTAAATCAAGATGCCAGCATCTTAAATCAAGATGCCAGCATCTTAAATCAAGATGCCAGCATCTTAAATCAAGATGCCAGCATCTTAAATCAAGATGCCAGCATCTTAAATCAAGATGCCAGCATCTTAAATCAAGATGCCAGCATCTTAAATCAAGATGCCAGCATCTTAAATCAAGATGCCAGCATCTTAAATCAAGATGCCAGCATCTTAAATCAAGATGCCAGCATCTTAAATCAAGATGCCAGCATCTTAAATCAAGATGCCAGCATCTTAAATCAAGATGCCAGCATCTTAAATCAAGATGCCAGCATCTTAAATCAAGATGCCAGCATCTTAAATCAAGATGCCAGCATCTTAAATCAAGATGCCAGCATCTTAAATCAAGATGCCAGCATCTTAAATCAAGATGCCAGCATCTTAAATCAAGATGCCAGCATCTTAAATCAAGATGCCAGCATCTTAAATCAAGATGCCAGCATCTTAAATCAAGATGCCAGCATCTTAAATCAAGATGCCAGCATCTTAAATCAAGATGCCAGCATCTTAAATCAAGATGCCAGCATCTTAAATCAAGATGCCAGCATCTTAAATCAAGATGCCAGCATCTTAAATCAAGATGCCAGCATCTTAAATCAAGATGCCAGCATCTTAAATCAAGATGCCAGCATCTTAAATCAAGATGCCAGCATCTTAAATCAAGATGCCAGCATCTTAAATCAAGATGCCAGCATCTTAAATCAAGATGCCAGCATCTTAAATCAAGATGCCAGCATCTTAAATCAAGATGCCAGCATCTTAAATCAAGATGCCAGCATCTTAAATCAAGATGCCAGCATCTTAAATCAAGATGCCAGCATCTTAAATCAAGATGCCAGCATCTTAAATCAAGATGCCAGCATCTTAAATCAAGATGCCAGCATCTTAAATCAAGATGCCAGCATCTTAAATCAAGATGCCAGCATCTTAAATCAAGATGCCAGCATCTTAAATCAAGATGCCAGCATCTTAAATCAAGATGCCAGCATCTTAAATCAAGATGCCAGCATCTTAAATCAAGATGCCAGCATCTTAAATCAAGATGCCAGCATCTTAAATCAAGATGCCAGCATCTTAAATCAAGATGCCAGCATCTTAAATCAAGATGCCAGCATCTTAAATCAAGATGCCAGCATCTTAAATCAAGATGCCAGCATCTTAAATCAAGATGCCAGCATCTTAAATCAAGATGCCAGCATCTTAAATCAAGATGCCAGCATCTTAAATCAAGATGCCAGCATCTTAAATCAAGATGCCAGCATCTTAAATCAAGATGCCAGCATCTTAAATCAAGATGCCAGCATCTTAAATCAAGATGCCAGCATCTTAAATCAAGATGCCAGCATCTTAAATCAAGATGCCAGCATCTTAAATCAAGATGCCAGCATCTTAAATCAAGATGCCAGCATCTTAAATCAAGATGCCAGCATCTTAAATCAAGATGCCAGCATCTTAAATCAAGATGCCAGCATCTTAAATCAAGATGCCAGCATCTTAAATCAAGATGCCAGCATCTTAAATCAAGATGCCAGCATCTTAAATCAAGATGCCAGCATCTTAAATCAAGATGCCAGCATCTTAAATCAAGATGCCAGCATCTTAAATCAAGATGCCAGCATCTTAAATCAAGATGCCAGCATCTTAAATCAAGATGCCAGCATCTTAAATCAAGATGCCAGCATCTTAAATCAAGATGCCAGCATCTTAAATCAAGATGCCAGCATCTTAAATCAAGATGCCAGCATCTTAAATCAAGATGCCAGCATCTTAAATCAAGATGCCAGCATCTTAAATCAAGATGCCAGCATCTTAAATCAAGATGCCAGCATCTTAAATCAAGATGCCAGCATCTTAAATCAAGATGCCAGCATCTTAAATCAAGATGCCAGCATCTTAAATCAAGATGCCAGCATCTTAAATCAAGATGCCAGCATCTTAAATCAAGATGCCAGCATCTTAAATCAAGATGCCAGCATCTTAAATCAAGATGCCAGCATCTTAAATCAAGATGCCAGCATCTTAAATCAAGATGCCAGCATCTTAAATCAAGATGCCAGCATCTTAAATCAAGATGCCAGCATCTTAAATCAAGATGCCAGCATCTTAAATCAAGATGCCAGCATCTTAAATCAAGATGCCAGCATCTTAAATCAAGATGCCAGCATCTTAAATCAAGATGCCAGCATCTTAAATCAAGATGCCAGCATCTTAAATCAAGATGCCAGCATCTTAAATCAAGATGCCAGCATCTTAAATCAAGATGCCAGCATCTTAAATCAAGATGCCAGCATCTTAAATCAAGATGCCAGCATCTTAAATCAAGATGCCAGCATCTTAAATCAAGATGCCAGCATCTTAAATCAAGATGCCAGCATCTTAAATCAAGATGCCAGCATCTTAAATCAAGATGCCAGCATCTTAAATCAAGATGCCAGCATCTTAAATCAAGATGCCAGCATCTTAAATCAAGATGCCAGCATCTTAAATCAAGATGCCAGCATCTTAAATCAAGATGCCAGCATCTTAAATCAAGATGCCAGCATCTTAAATCAAGATGCCAGCATCTTAAATCAAGATGCCAGCATCTTAAATCAAGATGCCAGCATCTTAAATCAAGATGCCAGCATCTTAAATCAAGATGCCAGCATCTTAAATCAAGATGCCAGCATCTTAAATCAAGATGCCAGCATCTTAAATCAAGATGCCAGCATCTTAAATCAAGATGCCAGCATCTTAAATCAAGATGCCAGCATCTTTAATCAAGATGCCAGCATCTTAAATCAAGATGCCAGCATCTTAAATCAAGATGCCAGCATCTTAAATCAAGATGCCAGCATCTTAAATCAAGATGCCAGCATCTTAAATCAAGATGCCAGCATCTTAAATCAAGATGCCAGCATCTTAAATCAAGATGCCAGCATCTTTAATCAAGATGCCAGCATCTTAAATCAAGATGCCAGCATCTTAAATCAAGATGCCAGCATCTTAAATCAAGATGCCAGCATCTTAAATCAAGATGCCAGCATCTTAAATCAAGATGCCAGCATCTTAAATCAAGATGCCAGCATCTTAAATCAAGATGCCAGCATCTTAAATCAAGATGCCAGCATCTTAAATCAAGATGCCAGCATCTTAAATCAAGATGCCAGCATCTTAAATCAAGATGCCAGCATCTTAAATCAAGATGCCAGCATCTTAAATCAAGATGCCAGCATCTTAAATCAAGATGCCAGCATCTTAAATCAAGATGCCAGCATCTTAAATCAAGATGCCAGCATCTTAAATCAAGATGCCAGCATCTTAAATCAAGATGCCAGCATCTTAAATCAAGATGCCAGCATCTTAAATCAAGATGCCAGCATCTTAAATCAAGATGCCAGCATCTTAAATCAAGATGCCAGCATCTTAAATCAAGATGATTTTATCATGCATTATTTGTTCGCTCCTTTGACGATGTAACTTTTTTTGTTTTCAAGAAAATGTCGATGTCGTCATGAATAGGATTTTCTCTTGTTAGCATTGCCAATCTCAAATTGTAATTGATGAAACTGTAACGTGTATTGAATCGCCTTAAGCCATATTCATATAAATATGATTGATTGATTGATTGATATGCTCAAAGAACTGTGAGTAACATTAGGTTTAGCTGGATGTATTTATTTACCAAGAAAATAATTATTTGCATTGTTGAACTGCATTTTATAGTTTAGAAGTACATTTTTTATGAAGATTAGGTGACATTAATTCAAATACTGGCTAAATTCATATGTGTAGATGAATTTCTCTCTTAAATTGGTAGAAAGTATAATGATAACGTATATGTTTAAAGAGTAAAGTCAAATATCTTTCAACCAGAAATACTAAAACAGGAATAATGACCAGATATCCAAGTACAGGAAATATTGCACCAATTTTCATGTCAAAACTGAGGCTGCGAAATTTCCTTTCAGATTCAGATTCTTTTTCGAAGAATCCGGTTATCTCAGGGTGGAAACTTGTAAGTCGTCGCCAAATATCGATTAGCCCCATAGTCCCATTTCATTCAGTTCTTTGACAAAATTCAGAAGTTCATGACGAAAATATCGACTAAACGTCCATGAAAAATGTTTACCATTTGCATGCTCTGTTGTTTTTGAACATTTCAAAAAGGGTATGTTTTGTTGTAAATGGTAAAGTGATAGCTCAGAATTATATGCCCTTGTTGCAAAAAAAAGTTTAGATTTCCTGTCTGACAAACGCGAGTAGACGATATCATCAATTGAAGTCCTGTTAACCTTATTAGTGTCATAAAAATAGACATTTGAGTTTTCTTTGTCCGCATTGCTATATTGTGTGAAAAAAGTATAAAAAGAATTATAGATATCACTTTGGAACACTGCCGTTGCATAATATAATTATTTTGAATTAGTTCCCCGAAATTGTTCATTCTCATTTTGTCCACAGGAGCAGCAACTTTATTCGTGATGTAACTTTCATACTCAGTTACAAGAATATTTAACAGCAGACACAGAATTGCGTAGATGAGGAATTTCTTTTGGTTGTGGTTTTGTCTGAGAAGAATGGCAATGGCGGAAAGGAAGAAGTTACTAATAGATTCAAATGTCAGTTTTTGTTTTGTAAATCGAAATATTAGTGCATTGCCTAAAAGACAACAGATTAGCAATAATAGCCACGTACTCACGTCCATTATCGATATCCAGATAGACAAAGGCTTATCCAGATACGTCTCTTTCTCTACACAGTACAGGAATCTATATTTCCCAGGATATGTAAAATATATAACTCTTGTCCTCTCGTACTCAAATAAACCTGCATAACCGTGTTCCGGTTTTATATTACCGCAAAACATTCTTGCCATATTCGTGGTAGTAGTTTTGTGGACAGAGGTGAAATTTAAAAATTCAGCTATTACATCGAGGAGTGGATATGGATACTGTACATGACGGAGACATCCTTTAAAAAATCCTTTGCTTATCAGAAAATAGGGAGACGAAGCACAATATTGTATTGTATAATAATTATCATTGTTCTCTAGGTCCAGATGCATTGTAACAATTGTTTTTATGAAGATTTCTATGTAAACCTTTTCTTTCCATTCCTCTCTGGTGTTTTTGTGATGTTGTGAAATCAATGCTTGTCCACTCTTTGGTGAATAGTGACACTGTTAGTACTTCAATGTCCTCCTTAGAATTGATGACCATTAAATAAATTGCATTCGTCAATTGCCAGTTCAGTCGATCCACGAAATTGTCTTTGATTTCATCAAAGTGATTCTTTGTGCTAATTATTAGAAACTTGTCGTTTGGTCGATCTAATTCTCGACCAAATATACCTGGGAATGCTGTAATGTGTTTAATTATTCCCTCGGGTGGTTCGACTACTGTTAAGATATTTCCAATTGTGTTTGACAATGAAGTTGGGTAAAGACCGGCTCCTTTGTATTTAGCTTTCCATTTCATTCGATTAAAAGTTGCTGCAACAATTATGGTTCGTGGTGAGAATACAATTTTTCGAAAACATAATCCATCAAATCACTTCGATATAAAGAATGTCAAAATCATAATTTGCTAGTTGTGAGGATAGAATTTGACATTCTGCACTGAAAATGAAGCAAGAGAGCAGAAAAACCGTGATATATTCTTTATGTGAAACCATAGCTGTAATTTTGGAAACGTAATAGTGGGTATGATAATGAACTTCTAATTTTCCAATTTTTAATTATTCAAAACGTACTGTATGATGCTTTTATTTTCCTCAAGTTTTCCACACAATTATTCTGGATTGCAATATAGATTTCTAACTACAAGGAACGAAAGTGGTTTCCAAATGCCATATTTAAATAGTACTTCACAGCCACATCAGACACTAAAGAAAATCAATTGTCTTGCTTGATACGTATTACCATAGTGTATTGACTTTTAGGCATATTGAAGACTTAGGTTTTAGTTCTATAGAGTGCTGTAGCTAAAGGTTTCCAGTAAAGTCATGAATTTTTTAATAATTTATATCTAGGTTCTATCTAGCAGCTAAAGAATACACAATAGAAGAATATAAGCGTAATATGAGAATATAAGACGTGTTTCCTATGTTCTTAGTTAGTTTGACTTACTTCTAAATAAATTAAGTTTTAAGCAAATAAAATAACGATAGAAATGGTAAGAGGTGTCCAATGGGTTTATATATGTTGTTGGTTTTTATGGATGGATAGTAGCATTGCTAAGCGTGGAAATACCCACGAAATATAAATTCGATTGCTAATACACATAGGAGAGCCAAGAAACTGGGATTGATTGCATTTACCCGGGTATTAGTAAACTTGGTCACCTCCCATCGCTTTGTAGTGTAGGTAAGACCGTTGGAGCGCTATTTATTACATATATGCCTTTGATGTCTTAAAATTATTCAACATATTTTTCCATTTAAAAACCATTTTGTCATTTAAAAACTATTTTGTCAAATAACTTTTGTATACGAATTGTAATGAAGTAGACCTTAGAAATTGGAAACTAGGATTATATATTATATAGTGCTTTCTAATTTTTGGAGGACTGTACAAAAAATAGAATATTAAGATGGACCCTGTAAAAATAAATTGAAATCGATTCCTGCAATTTCTTTCTTATTTGTATATAATTAGAATTTTATTTCCAGATTAATTTTGCAACTAAACAGTTCATAGAGCTCTTTCATTTCATCCTAATTTCCTACCAGTAACTTCTTCGATAAAATTGAAGAAAGCTGTGATTCTGGAAAATGCAAATGGGTCTCCTTCTTCACAGGAGTATCCAGTAAATGAAGTTACTCCGTATTGTACTATATGTGCAGGTGTCGAACCCCTTGCTTCAATAGTTGTAAAAAGTGGACCTCCACTGTCACCCTGTTCACAAAAGAAAAAAAGAGAATTAATTGCCATAGTCTGCCATAAAACAAAGAAACTGAATAACTTATTGAGAAATTCTCCAGACTTACTCTGCATCCTGCATTGGTTGGTGTGGAATCCATGCAAATGATATTTCCACTAATGTAATGCTCAAAATGCTTACGGCATTCCACATTCGTCATAATAGTTTGTGGGTTTGTATGTTGAAGTACTGGACTAATTCCCGGACGATCTACAATTTATTTTATTTTAATTATTTTGAAATTTAAATTTAATTTGTGAAATTGAACAGTGAAATTTAAAAATATCTTCATAAATTTCTATTTTTTTAAATACCAGATGTTTGTCCCCATCCAGAAAGTCGAACTGATTCGCCAACGTTAAACTGCTTTAGTTGTCGACGATTTGGAAGACAAACTGGTCGAATTTCCTCTACATTGCAAAATTACAGAATGTTTCTCTATTATTTGTACCGAAATTAAATACTACTAATAATTTAATCAGTTGTTTCATAAAATGATAAATTCTGAAACCAGTAAAAGTAATTTCTTGCGGGAGACGAAGTATAGCGATATCATGAGTTATAGTGTTTTCATCGAAAAGGTATTCTGGGTGGTTTATAATGTTTTCTCCGGAGACTCGAACGATTCTTCTTGAAGGTTCATTAGGTTCAGTCAGGTTATGGGCTCCGAGGACTACAGTAACTTTTCTCGATCTGTACTCCAGAAAATATGTGTATTGTATTTTATTTCCAGTTTTATCAACAAGGATTCTTGTGGATAATACTAACTAAAACTAAAATAAAGCTGCTTAACAAAAATTCAAAAATAAAATTTTAAAAACCCTTGTTACAAAATTAATACTCGATGTTTAAGCTTATTTAAAAAATTGTTTCCTTTGAAAAGTTAAAAAACCAAAATGTAAACAGTAGTGTAGATCATTATCTAAACGTTATATTTTCCATTTACCGATAAGTGCAATGCGCCGCAGTGAGGATATGTCGATTGTCAATTATTGTACCACCACAAAAAGATCGTCCGTCAATCAGAAGTGCTACCTAATTATTAAACGGTGCCAATTAAATAGTTTAATACCTTACATTACTGAATTTATCAGTAAAAATGCTTACAGACATTTCGATTTTATTTTTATTAGCTTCCCACAATACTTTTTTGTAGAAAACTAATGAAAGTTTCCTATTAATAATCCAATAATCCATTTTTGTAAAAAACTGATGTTAAATTTCGTGGGAAATTATGCACTTACCATCCAGGGATATTGATGTGGTTTTGTTGGGTTGCTACCAATAACACGAATAGGATCGATTGTTATGTTTTGAATTTCCGAAAATACTTCCTGCAATCTTGCTTGATAGTCTTCGCTCTTTGTATCATCTTGGCGTATCCGTCCGCAAACACCTAAATTTTTGAAAATCTAGTTGAATTTCAAATAATTTTTGAATTTTATAATATTCTTAATAATTTAACTTATTTATTCATGCCATCGTATGATGAAGGAAAGTTAGTTGAGATGTGATCTTCTTGTACAACCTATTTAGGTATCCCAAATTATAAGAAAACTTTCAAGGACAATGTTTTTGTTATTAAGTACAATAAGTGCCTTGAGAAGTGGATTTAGGTAACTTACATTGTAAACCAAATTAAATCCTCGGTAAGCTTCAAGGAAATCCGATCTGAAGCGGATGACTAATTTGTTCTTTTCAGAATCAACTTCCATGGGAGTGTGATCATTCAGATCACCAAGCATTCTAAATCATTATAAAAGTTGTAAACACTCTAAAAATTATATTTGTATTTTCAGGGAGCGTAAAAATTTGGTAAAAATATTTTTTGCAGTATGGGAACGTTTACAATTATTCAGTTTTCATTTTTTTAAATAACTACCTGTCATATCTGGAAAATGATCCGTCTTTCGACAAATACACTGGATCCCCCACAGAATTGTTACCAACACTTTGTGTTTCAAAATCAAAGATCACTCCACGAATCACTGTCCCCGGTTCGCTCTAAATAAAAAAATGTATTAATAATTTTAAACAAAAAACTCTTTAGCGATCAAAAATTACTTCGACGGTCCATAGGCAATCTGTTGTAGTTGGATATTCCCTGAAAAGGAAAAACATTTTAAGTTCATTTTCCAAAATACATTTATGTTTTGGAGTTCATGCGTTTCTACTATTTTTGGGGTTACATTTAAGTACCTTGGGTAATTAAGTGTCGTAATATTTCCATAATCCCCAGCTTTTAATCCAACTGCTTTGAAAGTGCATTCTATTATAATATTAAAATTATTTCAACCGTTTTTCAAAATTAAATTTTTCCAATTAATTAATTGTTTGACAAATTCTTGATTAACTAACCTGGGGAAGGTTTAAAAATCCCATTAAATCTTTGATCGTAGTGAATCTGACCGCGAGCATGTGTCAGCTTAATTTCTGGAGACTTGATTGTTGGAAATACTGCTGCTTTGACTTTACTAAACTCTTCTGGAATATTATCCTGAAAATAAATCGGGAACAGTTTTCAGAAATAAGTTTTCTTATCATAAACAAAAATTATTATACTTTTAGGATTATAATACGGATTAAAAAACTTACTAATTCTGCGTAGCAGGAAGCGAAAGCGAAAATTACGAAATAAATTACAGACTTCATAATTTTGGTTCTTTTCTGAACAAACCTCTGTTCAATCCAATCTTTTTCTGGTCAATCCTGACCTGACCTGGATATTCTTTTGCGTTGCACGACCACATGTTCAGTTTTTTCACTAGTACACAATACCCCAACATTTTTGCCAAAAATTATAATAATAAATCGTTACCTTAATGAACCATTGTGTAAAAGTGAGTATGTCTGACGAACATAAATAGAACAACCGAAAGAATAGCAGCTGCTTCTTATTCATAATTAATATCGATACCAATTAAACTTTATTGAGACTTGGCGTCAGCTTCATTCATTATTAGGTGCTGGGCATATTTTTCTGGTAGCTATTGCTCAAATAATTTCCATATTAATTGCCATTGACCAGATATGGCGTTCTACTGCTAGTAGTCACTAAGCAAGTATAGTGATTGACAAAATAAGTTACTAAAGCATACTTTATTTGTTGTTTTATGGGTTTCTTTGCACATACCATCTGCAATTTTGTGCGAAAACACTTTCAGCCGTGCATTGAGCCAAGTAATTTATTTTAATATGGGAGTAAACCGTAAACCAAGAACAGCAATAATAATATTAGCCCAGAAAGAATAGAAGTCTTATTGCTTGAAGAAGGTATAAATAGATTAGTAATTATTAAAATGTTTCGTCTGCCTCTGCAATTTACTTACGTATTGCATCCACATATTCAAGTTAATTTCGTTTACACTGATTAAAATTTCCATCGTAAAACATTATCACATAACCAATTTCAAAACAATTGAACTTAAAAGAATTTCGAAAGAATTAAAAAAAATTATATAAGCAAAAAATGACGCTGAGGCCATGTAATGAGCGGTATCTTTAGTTAAGGAGTACACTGTACATGGAATCGAAATATACAAAAGAATTTCGAAGTAGGACCATTGTAGATAGATGAGGCACTTATGTTACTTCCTCAATTTATGACGAAATACATATAGTTTGACGTACCACGAGCCAAATTGCATATTTATGAAAAATGTGGCCAAACTTAAACTTAGTAACCTTCTAGCTGTCTTTGAGGAAATCAATTTTATTGATCAAGATCAAGTGCAGGACTTTTAATATTTTATGTACATTTAAGTACTAGTTGAGGCTTCGCAAAACTTGCAAGTAATTAAAATTCATTAGAAGTAAAAGCTTTGTAAAAGCTTTGCATTGCAACAGAAACCAGTGCAAAACTGAGGGTAACCAATTAGCGTCTTTAATATAGGTTTAAATTGATTTCAATTTTTTAATATGTAAATGGATAACTAAGGTGTGCATTGGGATAATTCATTTAAAGAACTCCAAAACAGTAGTTAAATTCTGATATGAGATCCAAAACATAAAAACTGTTCTAATGGGCCAGTTTGGTGCAATATATTATCAAACCAGGATTTCTCCAGAATTATTGACCAAAAAGATGGACAGACAGACTGGCACACGTATTTATTTACACAAAGTATCAGTCGATACTTAACAAAGACAAGCTTTAGAACGTGATTGTCCATAAAGCTTGTTTACGAATTCAGGTTTGGAGATTAGACAGATCCACCACTACTTTAATAATGCAATTATTATGCTCGTGATATCCGCTATGTTGGCATAATAATTGTTGTATTACGTGAGCTGCAGTCCAGTGTCTCAACAAGTATTCACCAGACATGAATAAAATTTTCAGTAAGGAAAGGAGTTATTATTACCTGTACCCAGTGAATTCTTTACTGATAATAGTCTTAATAGTGAAGAATACATAATAACATTGATTTTGTAATTTTCGGGGGCACATTTGGATTTAGTCTACTTTTGGTCTCCGGCGGATGCTATTTCTTCAGTATTCAAACAAAAACCGATTTACTAAACCTAAGTTAAAATATCTTTTCCTGCAAAATGGCTTCAACACTATATTGCTTAAACCAATGGAGTCCTTCTTCTACATCTTTAATGAGAAATTTCACGCAACAATTTTTATATGGTGTCCCCTTACCAAAAGATTTAAATTAAATCATAAGAAAGCGAAATTATCGATTTGGGGTTCATTCTACATTTTCGGAATTGTACTGAATTTAAGTGTAATCAGAATTTAGGTCTACAAATATTTACGCCATCCCTTAACGTCCAACAAATAATTGTGATGATCCTGTCAACGATAATAATGTCCTTATCACAATTTTTCAATTTCATTCTGTTTTCCAATAAAAGGCATTTCTGCTTTGCTCTCAACTGCTTGGTGAACTTGGATCTTGAACTATACGGTAATAATTCTCGAAAGTATTATAAATACTTACTTTTAAACCAGGTTTTGTTAATTATCTTCCGAAAACATTTATTTAGAGAACGATAAGACAACAATTATCTGCTGCAAAACCATATGGGTCACAGTGCTTATTCTACATCATAAAATTATTGCATTTTAATTATAAATCTACAATATTAAATAAAATTGTAATTTTGTAGAAAAGTACCGCCCTGGTCGAGGGACTTGGAAGTTTGAAGAGTACGACATTCTGAAGATGTTTTTGGAACTGATAATAAGAACGGCTATAGCACTAGCTATACTTGCTTCCGTATCACTTGCGACACTAGAATTCAGTCCACTAATTTATTTACTCCAGAGTCTGGACATTGACTCTCTGGGAACTCGATTAGCAAGCATTCCATTTTTTACCATTCTAATAATTCATTTATGGTTCCCCGTAATTCTAATTATTTACTTTACTTTGTGGTACAGTAGTGTGGCTATGTTTTGGTTGAGATTGATTACAGGAAAGAACTCGGAAAACATCAAAAGGAACTATTCTCTATCCAAAAGATATTTCAGAGAGCACCCCTTTGTGTCCATGGACATCTACAGAGCCTGGAAAATTATAAATCTGGATATCAACTATTTGCTGGTGTATCCTTTAGCTCCGGCCATTTGTTTGTCGCTGGATTGCTCAATATTCTTTTAATTTCGTGACGTTTAAGATGTACCACATAATGCCAATCGGTGGTTACATAACCTGCCCGGTCATGGCAATATTGGTCGTCATCATTGAAATCCTTGTTATACCATTAATGGCGTTGATCAACACTGAATCTTTGAAATACATCCAAGAAATGAAGAAAAGCGAAAACCGAATCGTCCGCCGATGTTTGAGAAGCCTTCGAACAATGAGATATGAAATAGGACCATTTTCATCATGAAGAAATCTACTACGTTTACATTCTAGGAAGTTGTGGCCACGCAAACGATGAACATGATGTTGTCCGTCAACATTAACAATTAGAAACATATAGGTGCCGATAGGAAAAATTAACATGACTTAAAAATTAGACAAAATTAGAACAATGTGGTAATAATCCAATTTTGAGTCTTGAGAAATGTGGAATATAATTATAATATAAATACTTTTGAGAAAAGGATTCATTGAGTGACGATTCTGGTGTTATGGTAAAATAAATTATGGTAAATGCAATACTCTCAGTCTCATAGAAAACTGATTATTTTTATGGTGGAATATTTGCTCTTATTAAAATTAAAAGCTGTAATTCTTAACATCTTGGTCCACTTTGCGACATCGCTTATTTAAATTAAGTGGACATTCTCTATATGCTT
>JABJWA020000063.1:0-27928 GCA_020352615.2 Yoshiicerus persimilis
ATCCATAGGAGCCACAACTTCAGTTGTGATATAAGTTTCGTAGTGAGCTAAAAGAATTGGCAACACCAAGCACAGAATTGCGTAAAGGAGGAGTTTCCTTTGGTTGTGGTTTTGTCTGAGAAGAATGGCAATGGCGGAAAGGAAGAAGTTACTAATAGATTCAAATGTCAGTTTTTGCTTTGAGAATCGAAATATTAATGCATTGCCTAAAAGACAACAGATTAGCAATAATAGCCACGTACTCACGTCCATTATATCCAACCAGATAGATAGTGGCTTATCGTGGTACGTCTCTTTCTCTACACAGTACAGGAATCTTTTTTTATAGGATATGTTAAATGTGGAACGCCTGTACGGATGTACACAAAGTGAACTACGTTATACTTCTCCGACTTCATCCAACCGCAAAAGTGTTTTGAAGCGTACCTATCAGAGAAAAGTGCGTAGACAGGCGTGAAATTTAAATAGTCAGCCATTACTTCCAAGAGTGGATACTGTACATCTATCTCAGCGCATTCTTCCAGTTTTCTTTTGTTAATGGGAACGTATGGGGACGAAGCACATTTCCGTCTAATCGCTCTGCGTACCACAGCAAGAATACGTATTTCATGTAGATTTCTGTGTAAACCTTTTCTTGTGACTCCACCCTGTTGTTCTTTGAATGTTGTGATATCAATCTTTGCAAACTCTTTGGTGAACATTGACACTGTCAGTACTTCAACGTCGTCCTTGGAATTGATGACCATAAAATAAACTGCAGTAGTCAATTCCCTTTTCAGTAGGTTCACGAAATTGTCTTTGATTTTATCAAAGTGATTCTTTGTGCTAATTATTAAAGACATTTCGTTGATTCGATTTACTTCGCGACCAAACACAGCTGGGGAAAATGGAACATATTGAATTTCCTCCTCAGGTGGTTCCACTACCACTGTTAGGATATTCCCATTTGTATTAGACAATGAACTTGGGTAATCCCACCTTCCTTTGTAATTAGCTTTCCATTTCGTATAATTAACAGTTAGGTCAACAAAAATGGTTCGTGGTGAGAATACAATTTTTTCAAAGACATAATCCGCCGAATTATTATCATACAGAATAATGCAAATATCATAATTTGCAAGTGGTGAGGGCAGATTTTGACTGTGAAAAGCTATGGATATTTTGTAATGTTGTACGCCGCATATTATTTTGTAAGGAATTGTGTATGTATGCGCGTCTTTGTGTAACGTGTAGTTCTAGAAGTTCTAGAGTGCAGAGTAGTTGTTGTAGTTAGCAGAGTTTATTGCTGTAAGAAAGACAGTTGCTAATTTTTAATAGTAAAATTGATTGATTTGTCAGTAATTAATTGTGATTATCTAATAAATAGAATTATAGTTATCTAAAGTTAATTGAAACACTCTTTTTCATTAGTCATTTATCAGTCGGAAACTACAGTCAGTCATTTTAGTCAGCAACATTGTCAGTTTCGCTAGCAAGTTCATACATTAGGGTCATAGACTGAGTGGTCCATCAGTGACGAGGCACATAATTTTCATTGTTTTACGGGTATTGGGTAGTTAGCCAGCCCGTATTACAATACCGAGAACGGCTTCTGCCGGGTAGGGGAAGATCGGTTCTCAACATTTTGGTGACCCCGACGTGATCGTCATTTTGGATCAGTCGACAGTCGTGACAGTGACCAGAGGACCTTGGAATCGTCGGCTTGTGTCTGGCCAAGAGACACCGGTATCAACGGTTTGCTATAGCCAAAAGTATAGCATTTCAAGGTCAGAGAGTTCCAACCGCATTTAACAGTTGACAGTTATTGATTATTGTTTTTTGTTGTTTGTTATTTTGGGAAAATGGAGCGTTTGAAGAAAGACCGTGCGTCTGCAGGCGAACCCTCACCAAGTTAACAAGCGATATTTCGGATTTGTTGGCTGCCGAAAATCCGAATCAGATCACCATTCAAGTAAAATTGGCTCTACTTGACAACTGCCACGATAAGCTTATCGACCTTAATGGACAAGTGAGAGAACTTTTATTGGATGAGGATGCTACAGATGAAGTGTTAGATGCAGAAGATACAGCAGTGATGGAGTATGACTCGAAATTTGAAGAAATAAATCTTCGAGGAAAACCCGTCACACAATCCAGACGTGCCAGTCCGACTCCCAGCGAGGCTGCCAGTAGTGTGTCTGCCGGTGACGAAGATGGCAAGAAGAGAAATTATAAGCTCCCCAAAATCCAGTTGAAGAAGTTCACCGGGGAATTAAAAGAGTGGTTAGGCTGGTGGTCCCAATTTCAGAAAATTGATGAGGACGAAAGCCTACATGAAAGTGACAAGTTCCAGTATCTCGTTCAGTGTATGGTGCCTGGTTCGAGAGCTAGAAAAGTCATCGAGAAGTTTCCTCAAACGGCGGAGAATTACCCCAAGGCAGTCACCGCGTTGAAGGAACGATTTGGAAAGCCAGACCTGTTAATAGAAGTGTATGCAAGAGAATTGAATCGGCTCTGTTTATCTAATGCGACGAACAAGGAGTCAACGTCAATTATGCTAATGTTTGATGAACTCGAAATTCAGTTGAAGGCATTAGCTTCTCTTGGTGTGACGACAGGTCAGTGTGCTTTATTTGTCTACCCGTTTGTAGAGTCCAGTCTTCCACCGGATGTGCTCCGTACTTGGCAGAGATGCGATTTATCTAAGCGGGATGGATCTCAGGAGGAACCTCCAAAAACGAAATTGGATTTTCTGATGGAATTTCTCAAGCAAGAAGCTGAAAATGAAATCAGATTTGATTTAGCGAAACAAGAATCATTTGATAAGGGAGAGAAGGCAAAGGCTCCTCCAGAAAAGAAACAAGTTAAGGGGAAGCCTGCAGCCAAAGAAAATAATATTTCAGACAGCATCGCTACCGCATCCGAATTACATGTAGGTACGGCAAGTGGTTGTGTGTTTTGCGACAAGTCTCATCCGAGCCAGGACTGTATTAAGGCTCAAGGGATGAACTTGTACGAAAAGACTAAGAAAGTCAAAGAAAAGGGATGTTGTTACATTTGTTTGAGACCTGGGCATAATGCTAACTCTTGTCGGTGTCCAGTTAAGTGTATTGTGTGTTCCAAGAAACACCAAACTGGGATAGCTTTTCCGGGTGAACTCTTTATTGGGATGGTTTTCCCAGTTGAACCCTGTACTGTCTGTTGTTCAGTAGCGTCTCTGAGTGAACTCCGATCCCTTATCTTTCCAATACTTTCGAATGGAAAACCTCTAGTAAGTTGTACTCTTGAGAGTTGAATTAAGACAGCTACTAACGCCAGCTGTACATTTTAAAAGTAATATTCAAAGTTAGCCAAATTCCAATGCGCCTTTTTTTCTACTTTTGATGGCTAATGAAAATCACGAATTATTTAAGGTTATATAATTCAATGAAAATATGATGGCAACTGTGATCAAATTTATGCATTCAAATTCAAAACTTTGTTTTCTACAAAATTAATTGTTTTTTGTGAACTATAAACTAAAAATTGCTTATTGACATTATAAAACTTGAATTTGCTTACCGAAATAAAACTTTTTAATTCCATTGTTTGTTAAGTTAAGAGATGAAAATTACGTTTACGAATTTTGAATTATTTAGATAATCCCTTGAATGCCGTGATTAGATAAAGTGTAGTTTATATGAATTATTGTGACTCCTAGGAGAGAACAGCGTTGAGCTGGTCGGTGTTTCCAATCAAATAAAGCATACCAACTATTTTACAGTTGCATTTTAATCGTATGCTTATAATCACAAAAAAACGAGTGAGAAATAACCAATAATTCCTATATTTATATTCATGTTAATTGCCTTGCTAATTGTTTTGACGCCTTATGAGCTATTACGACATTTTTATTTCCTTTATAACTATTATTCAGCATATTTAGAATACTAATCTTTCCTTTATTCTTACAACCATTAGTTATTTGCAAAAAATTACATCATAGAATGCGCATTTTCATCAGTATTGTAATTCAGATGGCGTACTTCCAGACAGTTCACGTCATGATGAGTTACGAAGAACACATTACCAGTTCGGTAACAAATAAAAAATTAAGAATTCTGCGTATAATAAGCAATAAAAATTCTATGAGGTGCCACAGCACCCCAATATAAACCCTAACCTTTATTGGTTTTATACAAAAGTATTTGTATCTTTGCAATGAGAATAAATAATCCATATTTTTTAAATATCCTTTTAAACTGTTTGAAGGCTAATTGCTAAATAATAGATTTGGCCGATTTATAAATGAAAATTATAAATGCTCACCAACTTCGACACGTTCCATTTACCAAAATATCTATTTATCTAGCCGTTTTTACATGACGTATTTAGTAATAAGAAATTCGATTCTTTTGTTGTGAAAGTCAGTAATTATTTAAGTACTGAAGCTCAAACTGACAGTATCATCACTAGTTATTGAACTGCATTAAAAATTATGGTACATTTTTACAACCTCTGAGATTTAAAATGGATAAGATCGTTTACATGTGCCACTTTTTCATAAAGTTTACACCGAACTAAGGCAGCCATGTGACGTTATTTCGACATTGGAATATTAGTTTTTTAATACAAGAAAAATTTATTATTAACATGAACGGAAAAGAATTAATGGAAAGTGCAAATTCGTTAATGTTAAAAATTACTGCATTGTAATTGTATATTTTCCACTAATAAAATTAAAAAACTAAACTCCTCAATTATAAAATAGACTTTTTGGTGAGAAAATGATGATAAGGTTTTATTCCAATTCTTAACTAAAATTTTTGATTTTGCAATTTTGGAAACTCAATCTGATTGATAATCCATTTTAAATATTTGTGTTTTACTCTATGATTTCCATTCTAGTCTACGATTGAATTGCAAACCGAAGTATAATTTCCGCGTTGCTTTTGCGTAAGCTTTGATGTGATACTATGTACATGTTCTCTACCATGTTCGGAAGATTCATTGGAGGTATGTAGATTGACAGCTCCATTTTAGAAACTAATGATTTGTAATTTGCAGATGATATTTTTAATTTCTTACCTTTCATTGAATGTGGCAAAAGCGTTGTCAATACTTTTAAATGTATTCATGGGTTGAAGATCAGTCTGTGATTCCATCCAATTATAACTTTAACAAACAATATTTATGAAACTATTTTTTGTTCTCTTATGTCCTTTAAATTGCATCCGATTGCGATTGTAAAATCAAATCAAATAATAAAACAAACATCTTGGCGCAAAGTGCAAGGACTTTTTTAAATGTTGTTCAAAACAGGGATTTAAAGCATCTTCAATTTACAAGTGAAGTTTGACATTTAATAATTTTTGAACTGTAAAAAATACTAGTCAGAAACAATAATAAGAAAAATAAGCTTACATTATTAATATACTTTATTTGCCAATACCTCATACAACCTGAGTTATTAAGTTGTGAATATTAATCTTACAGAATTAACTTAAATTAAACATTCTTTAAATTGACAACAACGTCAATTATTACATTTAATGGGCTAGGTATCACATATGTTACACAATTTATCGCTTAATATACAAATTACATATTTTAAATATATACCAAAAAAGACAAACAAAATTAAATCGACATAGTTTACCGCATATACACTTTTTAAAACCAAATATTTTTTAATATCATTATTGAGCACCTCTCCATTATTGAAGCTACACCCTGGGATCATTAGTTCCCAAAGGTGCTGGTTAGTTTTTCAGAAAAGTGCTGAATTGTCATTGATAGCTCCACATACTTTTAAACTGAATGCTGAACTGTGCTACAATCACCAAACCAAATCATAACTATTCGTTCAACAACAATAACAAGTTCGAACAAGCTTAGTTTCCCTGAGTATATTTCTGAGAAAGTATTTGAAATATCCAATGGATATACAAACATACTCGAAGACCAAATCCGAGACCTTTGGATCCGTATTACTACGTAAAGTGAAAGAATATCCATATCGTCCAATTTGTTTCATGAGGGATCTGTCATGGCAGATATCATTTGAAAATATATATGTCAAATATAAGTAAGACTGAATTCTTCTTTTAAACGAATGAAAACGAGTACAGTTTTGTACAATGCAAGCGGACTATTCATGCCTAACATTACGATTAACATTTGCAACATTTCTAATTTTCATTCTAATCAACTCCAATCCAATAAAGTCTTTCTAGTATAAAAACACTACTGGTACCTAAACGACGTCCACAGTCACAGATCTCAGTATATATTTTAAATTACATGGCTTACAACCTACTCAAGATGACGACTACTACAGAAATTGGACAATAGCTTCTCTGTTCAGAGCAACTCTCTCCCCAGTGGCAACCTCGTAAATTCTACAGAAGATACCAAAATTAACCAGAAGAAGAGAGGGAGAGGAATTGAGGGACTCATATAAAAGGTAAAAAGAGAATTTTGATGTAACGGGCCAGCCCCATTTCATTAGTAATCGTAGAGTAGGACCTCCTAACAGAGGCTACGGTTAGCCTTGGCTTGAAACACCTTGGCATTATAATTGAAATAAAGAAAATAATAGACGAAATAGTTGCTCTTCCACTTTAAAAGAATATAAAATGTAAAATACAGAGATATGCTAGGTTGCCTATATGCCACCTTAAGGAGAAGGTGAGGCATATAACTACAAAGTACCCTGCGGGAGAAAGGTACTAAGATCTTCAAGTTAAATTAATTTTTGGAGACAGAAATTAACATGTTTTAATGTTAATTAGAAAAATTACAAAAATTAAAAGATTTTAGTTTACACTAATCATGAAGGACATATTAATTTCTACACCTGTAGAGATGTTATAGTTAAAGCTACACCTTTTTATAAAAGGTTACATTGTTTTCTCAGAGTCGAGTAAGTCCAATACTCAATCTCTGTAGATTATTGCTTTCCAAAGAACAATGTCAGTTAAGTTAGCTTTACTAAATCACTAAGTTTACCAACAGTTAATTCAATACTACTTTATTGTTCCCAAAGTGTAATCGCAATAACTCCAGGAGTTATCTTTCTATAAAAATTTCATAATGATTTTTCTAATTTCCTTTACTTTCAATTTAAGTTCATTTTAGGTAATTGTTCAAACAATTACTTCGAAACATAAATAAGCTTTCTAATTATAAATGTTTACACTTCCCTGGCAAGGAATACGAACATGATTGAATTAACAGATGGTATATATTTTGATTTTCTTAAATTTTACAAGAATTATTTTAAGCTAAGTTTTTAACAAAATTTTGTCCTTCAGCTATATGACGTTTCTGACATTAAGAGAATTGTCATGTTTAATTACTTTTTAGAAACATAATTTTAGGTCACATATTTTTAATTAGCTCTCATGTATAGGTAAAAGTAGGTGCTGCGGTATCACTTTACCATGGATTAAATATATTTTGGGCACAGAGAATTTGTCAGTTGGATGCATTTTGTCAGTTGCCATTGACATGTTTATTGGTATGTTAACCAATAATTGAACCACATACAACAAGGTAACTAATTAAAATCATTATAACTGGCTTATATTAATTAATGCGTTTACTAAGTATAATTGTATTGATTATTGTAATAATTATTGAAAAAGGCTTAGTTACTTATTTTAAAAAATATATAACTTGAAATTTTTTTATTTCTTTCTCGTTTAAAATTAATATGTATTTTGAGGACAAAATAGCTTCCTTAAAGAGAAGACTGTTTTAAGTACGTTTCAGGTACGTCCGTTTTTCCACTACCATATTTGCTGCGCAATATTTTGTAATTAGTATTCTAGAACATAGAAGATTATAGCGTCTTAGCAGATTCACCTGCAAAACATAATTGCATCGTCATGTAATAGTCACGCTAATAAAAACCTAAAGCGGCCACACCTAGTTATGCAACCACTATGTCCAGCCAACGCCTAGTTGCATAACTCACCTAAAATAGTTAAGACTAGATTTAGTACCTAATTTAGTACCTAATGTTTAGTTTATAAACGTACTGTAATCTCCTCACAATTGGGCTTGAAAAAACTCATCTTTCCTTCAAGACTCCATCTCTCTGCTCTTATTTAACATCATCAAGTCTTCGGAACAGGACCACATTACCAACCGGACTGAAAGACTTCGAAATATAAAGTCGGGTCAAAACCAACTTTATATAATATAAAACAGTACATACAATCCATAAGTTCAAATCAAGTAACGGTAAATATCAATGCAAAGTTAACTACGTAAGTAATAATGTTATGAAGTATATGCTAATGTCTTTTGTTTAAATTTAGTTAATACCTTTTGCTTGTTTGAGTTTGACCTGAAGTAACCGTATTGCCGTACGCAGACGTAATTCCTTTGTGTTCAAACTAAGTAATTTGAATCTTTTTCTGGTTATTCCTGTCTAAACTACTGAAAGGTATGCTGAACTTAACTGCACTACTCTTCCTACGATTCAATAACTAGCCGAAGCTATTCTATTCTATCCTTGTCTGTAAATGTTATTGTACCCTTTCTTCATAAATTCGACCACTTTGTGCCTAAGGCAAATTTAAGTAGGATCTTCAGCATATACTACGCACACATCCATAGCAACTACTATTGCCGTAGTAATTTCTTTTGTGTATTTAACGCATTATAGTATCATAGTGTTGTCCCTTTTTCATTATATTCAATTTGTTGTTAATTATTATTTCGACATTCAAGTATCTATATTTAGTGTGAGCATTCCTTTATACGAAAATAAAAT
The DNA here is from genome assembly GCA_020352615.2 of Yoshiicerus persimilis. Classification (NCBI taxonomy): domain Eukaryota; kingdom Metazoa; phylum Arthropoda; class Collembola; order Entomobryomorpha; family Tomoceridae; genus Yoshiicerus; species Yoshiicerus persimilis. Next base: position 8,744 of record JABJWA020000063.1, read on the forward strand.
CACACAGTTTTCTGAGTACCGTAATACGATTTTCACAATCTTCGCATCTAGCTCCCATCAGCAGTACATCCACCAATAGAATATATATTCATCCCCTAGATTAGGTACATTTAAGGGCTACCTACATCATTATTAAAGGAGAGACTGAATCATATAAATTTTATGTGACATATCAGATTCCATCAAGAGGTTACACTCTTTTTCACTTTTTTAATAGAACTAAAGTTTATTATTTCTTTTGGGCTTATTAGAAAATCCAGAACTTTAGAGAAAGAACTCCGCGTTTAAACAACCCGTGTAGGCTGTATCAATAAACATCATGTATCGGCGAAACCCTACTGTCTGGTTTCCAATCCAATTGGTTGTTTTTTTAATAATTTATATGATACTTATGTTTATTTGTATATATTGGTATGTAATATACGTTAATTTTTAATCAAAAATAAACATATAATTTACAGATTTAAGTTTTAAAATTGACTTCTTTCTGTAGGGTTAAGGAAAAGTTTTTGGAAAAGCTTACTGGACAGCGTAAGCTTATGGCCGATGTTTTAGGACATCGACAAAAGCTATAAATAATGTTTCTATTAGCATTCAAGTGCCATGCCACAACACAATTTTTGAAAACGTTTACTTTCGGAAGATTTAACCACTTTCCTTCTGTCTATCTTATTCGAAGTAATATGGTAACCTATAAATCTGTAGCATACATCTTAAAATCGCAATTTTTAAAGCAACCGACGGTCAGTGAATAACGAACAAACTACCACGTGTTCATAACCACAGCATCATAAACCTAGTGCTGTATCCATCAAATACCTATACAGCTACAAAGAAAACAATATACCTCAAAAGGATGTTATCTTTCATCGATATATAAATACAACCGTAACTAAACGTATTAAAATATAATATTCTCTAAGCAATCCTCAGTTATTATATTAGTAATACATAAGTAATGTAGTTTCTTAAACCTAAACCATTTATCGCACTTACAGTTTTATTACTCTTGGGCAAGCGATCGGCATGCTCAACAGCAAACTCTTATTGTTATTGTTTAAGTTTCCTGTTTGACACTAAGTTTTAGGTATCTGTACAATTCAATGACAATGCCTTTATGTTTCTAGGTCAACCAGTAGCTTTTAGAAAATCTTCTCTATTATTACACGAAATGTACTTGACATTAGTACCATTCTTAAATGTAGCAATTGTATCTGTAGAAATACATATTGTAATACATTCTATGTTGTAATACATTTTATGCCCGAAATGTTGGGTATAAATACCGAACCGTTTTACCAATAAACCATCAGTTAAAAATGTTACTTTGAGCTAGCATAACTTATTGATCCGAACACGTTATCAGCACTATAGCTCTAACCAGTTCCACTAGTCTCGAAGACTGAGTTGGAAAACTTTGAATGAAATTCGAGAGACCCTGAAATAAAATCCGTGGCAACCAGAAATATCTACGCACACAAGTCAAGTGTACAGTTTTGAACTGACAGCTTGTTTAAACCGCCAAGTGAGGTGAACATGTCCAAAGTACTGAAAATTGATCACTCTGGAGTGAAGCGGCTGAAAGGAACCAAGGACTACCCATCATGGGCAAATGTCGTCGAACCGATCCTGTGGGCAGCGGGTATTGACCAAGTGGCTCTAGGAACAGAAAAGAGGCATGCAACCGACGCCGCTAAACAGAGGGAGTGGGACCAGAAAAGTATGGCAGCGAAGGCGATATTTCTGCAAACAATTGGCGAAACAATACTGTGCCACGTGCAATCCTGTGCAACCGCATACGACATGTGGGTGCAGCTGAAGAACACCTGGATGGATCTTCAACCTCCTGGACAACTCAGCAGTTGGTGAACCACTCAAGCTAAATCAAAGGGAACACCCTCAGCGGACTTGTTTCGAAACTACAAACCATTGTTGGTGAGCTTAACGCCTTAGGCTACACCGGACTGGACGAGCAAGCCATAAAAGGGAAGGTCATCTTCGAACTAAGTGGCCCGGAATACGAGAGTTTCGTCTCAACCTGGGAGATAATGACTACTGCAAGTGAGACCATCTGGGCCGTGATCCAAAAGCTGAAGCTGGTGGAATGCCGACACAACGGGTACAAAGCGAACGAAGCTGTGTCAGAAAAAGCGTTCCTGAGCAGAAAATTCAACCACAAAAACCGGAAGGTAAAATGGTGGGCAACACTTGGATCCCGGCTGAGAAGAAAGGTGAAAACTCGAGGAAAGGAAGAAATCCGAATGAGAAAAAGAGCAGCGGCTGCTTCAACTGCGGGAGTGAGCAACACTGGCGTTCTCAGTGTCCAGAGCCGAGAAAGCAGCAAAATCCAGGCCCCCGGCGAGATGAGAAACCCGAGAAAAAATCCGATTCCAAGAGGTCGTTTTCAGCCAAACCAGAGTCGAATGAAGGACCCGAGAAGCAACAGGACTTTAAGAGATCCTTTGTGGCGCACAACAACATCGAGTTAACTGAGGACTGGATTTGTGACACCGGAACAAACGCGCACATCTGCAGCGTTCGAGATTGGTTCGACTCCTACCAAGAATTCGAAGTGCCGAGAAAAATCAAAGTAGGTGAGGTGAGGTGAAGTTGAATATATAAGTAAAAATTTTCAACCCTAGTTTTATAGATGATAAATTATTATTGATTTGAATTTCCATAATATGATACACATAATTAATGGAGATAGTAAAATTATATTGTAAACTATTATGATTTTCGATAAAAATACAATATTAGGATTGAAATGAATAAGAAACTTAAAGAAAATTCTGTTTTTGAATTGTTTTCTAGTGAGACCAAGGAGATAGATGTCAAGAAAAAGTCGTAGTCTAGTTTTAAATATTGTAACTGTAATCAATCACTGAAGAAAAAAAAATAACTAACCGGGAATGTAAGTAAGTGGAACGAATAGGAATGTCTATAAAATGACGTGAGTAGGGTATGTTAGAGTGCTGTTATACTATTTAGGGAAATAGGGCAATCTAATGGCTAATTCTATGGTTAACTTTTGTGAAATTTTACTAATAGACAGTAACTATATTGAACTAATCAGAAAAATATGAAATGTAAAGTGTTATAACTAACTAACTAATATTTGAAAAAAAATATTGCATGTTCAACTACATGTAAAAGTTGAAATTTGCTAAATTATTTATGTAATGTCTTAATGTCGTGAAACTAATATATTTAACATACACAGTGAACATAAACTTAACATGTGTGTTCTATGATGAGCCATGGTTTTCGTTAAAAAATAATAAAAAATAGGTCCTGCGGCCTATGTAAATGTGAAATTCTGTTACGAGTATCTGTAAACTATTGATCGGCGTGCTCTGTTCAAAAATTGTCGGATAGGCTATAGTAGAGACGAGTTATGATCATGAATTATAAAACACTAATTTAGCCTACACTCAATCCGTTTTATCAGGATGACATAAAAAAATCTGTAAGGTTCATATTTCATACTGTAATTTCTATAATGCATATTTCGAAGTCAAAAATGACACAGTTCTAAGTCCACCACTCGACACTACAACAGCAGACTTCAATTTCAAACTAAGAGTATTAAAGTTCCCGGATCTAAATGAGGTGAAAGTGTGTCTCTTATCCTGCTCTTCAAATAGCTTATGCATGCTTTGTATCATGCATGCAACCGTATCATTTTCAGCCACTGGAAGTACGTCAAGCACGTAGCCACTACTGGCACTGTACGACAATACAAGAATCGCATTGAATGCATTTGGCCACAGTTCATGCTTCAGAACTCACCACTCCTTAGGCGATCATCTAGGAACTATCATGATTGAGACAAAAAACGTGACCAACAGCAAAGTGCCAGAGCTCTATCTAATGTTATTCATAGTACAACTGCTCGATGTAAGAAGTTTTTTCACTACCAAACTATAGATGAATTTAAGGACATTAGGAAGAATTTTGGGTGGAGCTATTGCTAGTACTTCCGGTCGTCACCTCCGACTGTTTATGTCTACGTATCGCCCTTCAGAGGCCGACTAAAGAAGCATATACGGTATTCAACTGCCCCGAATGGGAATACGCTATCGATGTGAGCACACAAATACCAACTTAACAACTCTTCGTACCAGCCGCTCCGTGGAGCTGAGTGATATTAAATTCACGCTAATATCTGTTAGTACACCTTACGCTCCAGTCTTGAATCAATGTATACTGATGAAAGGAGGATTAGCAGCAATTACACCATGTAACGTCAGAGAAGAATACGCGTTAAACAAATTAGGAGAAATCCAATGTAACTCCATCCAGGATGCAAAGGAATTAAACGCAAATTGCATTGCAAGCCCCCTAATAATCAGAACTATTACAGACACCAGCGGAGCACAATGTATTTCAGATCTGGTAGACCCGGAGAAGATTCTAGCAGAAAATCATATGCCATTTTGAATAACTGATGGAATTCTCACTCCAGATAAGGACTCAGTTATCTTCTCAACTTCTACATCCACTTTGCTAGAAATTGAAATGACTACTGATCAACTGCAAATTACTAAGGAAGTCCAAGGAAATACATGTGTTATGGAATTCATTAAACTCACTGGATGTGTACCACCAGCGACTCATGAGAGTAATAAGGCAAACCACCATAATTCGTGTTCCTAGTTTTGACGGTGACCACTAAAATTCACGCTTTCCTCCTTTCCTAAGAATAAATTTCTAAATCATTCCTACAACATTGCTGACTTAACCTGCACCAAAGAAGGTTTTTATTCAACGCAATAGTATACTGACCGAAATACATTCCGTTTTCCTATCACCTTAGTATTAGTCGTGTACCTTTTCTAATCCCTACAGATTAACAATCATCCAACTTTGCTGTGGATCTTGACGAGATTCCTCTACCTGCGAGTCCTCCACCGCCTTATTACGAAGAAATGTGGAGGTCCACTTTGTAGTTCTTAGCCGACACATCCGATTTTCCACCTGGCCTCCTTGTCATTGACGAAGACATGTCACCTCTACATGTCAAGTAAGTCGAATTAGTCGTAATCCGTTCTAATGGTGCAATAATATCACCATGTTAAATATTCTAATTAGTTGAGGTCTGTTAAAATCGCTGTATAGATATGTGAGTCACTGAATATTACCTGTATGATTTGTTTATAGATCTACGGGTGACTAAGGCGCCCTGGGAGATAAACTCCGGAAGTCTCGAATACTTTCGTGACGAATTTGACGCCCGAATTGTTGCTGCCTAGAAGAGAGAAATCTACTAGCAGACAAACCCTGGAAATAGTTGGAACGTTAGCACGACCAACGAATTCTTTTAATTTTTACTTTTATCCTTATTATATATTAACTTATTGATTGGAATGTTATGTTACTTCGGCTGTTAATGCATAATGTCTGTAATTGATGTCTGGTTTTGGTTGTGATGTTGTTTAATAATGGCCTAACTCAGTCTGTACTCAAGTCTATTGTTGTAATTATTTATTTAATTATCCCATATAGTCATGAAAGGGAAAACGCAAGTTCACTTGTGAAGGAAACGGGCAACGGAAAGAATATCATATGCATTTAGGACATGGTGATATGGGAGTTGCATTTGAGATGTAAGATTAAGGCAGAAAGGAAATTAGGTTACTGCGCAGTTGGCTGCATTTAGTTATGTTAATCACTTTCTGCAAGATATTTTTATAAATGTAATATTTTTCCTGTTCCACCAAACTTTCCACAAGTCTGTGGTTATAAATAATAAGTTAGCCAGCATAAATTTTAGTTCATCACTCTTAATATACTGCTATATAAATAAAATAGTTTTTCTTGTTGTTCTAGTTTACGGAATAATACCACTTTATTTTAACCCAAATTAGAAATACAATATAAGTAAACCCACAGTACAAAGTAATCGACCCTCAGAGAAAAAAAAGTTTTTCTGCAGGTTCATATATATGAAATAATTAAATCAATGAAGAACCACTTGTAGTTAAATTTCCATCTTGCTAACATCTCCGTACATATCCTACACCGTAGTATCCTACACAGTTAACAGAGTATAGACACACTTCAACCAAATTACTTGCATACTTTTAACACTTTTTACAAAAGTTAAGGTGGCATTTACACTCGTTCTATTCCAATTTCCTAGTTATACCACCGACACGCAATCCTCAGTCCCTTTAGACAGTTCAGATTCACAACGTCTGCAGCTGCTTATCCACGCAATGCAAGATGTGAACACCTCAACTGTAATATTAGTAAACAATCTCACTACCAAATGTTGATGTTTTTCCTACCAGCAAACCAGGATAAAATTCTCAACTACTGTAATATTTGTTTATTTGTTTATGTATTTATGTTGTTACAAATATTATCTAAAGTGAGTCCGAATGTAAATGCTTGTGGCGGTCAATAAGTGAGGACTTAAGATGTAGAATATAAAATATATACTGAATGTATTGCACACCAAGTACACGTATTTATTAGAATAGAATACGGAAGTGAAAGTGTATTGCATTTGTCATGTAGGCCAAATGCAATATGAAAGTTGCAATAGTGTGGGGGTTGTTCCACTTACATAAGAATAAGAATGTACAGAGTCATTTCCTATAGTACAGTATTCCCTCTTGTGAAAAAGTAGACCTCCACTTTATATATTATAGAAAAAATATAATTAGTCTGGTGATAAGAATAAAATTATTATAGGCGTAATACTTAGGTTTCGTAACAATTCTACCGCTACGTGTAACATAAGGCGTATGTGCAGGTGAAAGAAAATCGCTTGAGTTTGGTTAGGAAGTTGATGACCTTGATCTTCGTTTGTTCTTCAACACTTTCTTGCCTTGTCCTTGTTGCGAGTGAAGAGTAAAGAGTCCGTAGAAAGAGAAACGGGGTCTTCTTCGTTATCACTCGTATCTGGTGTTGCTACGTGATCCTGTTATGGTAGGTACATCTTCAGTCTGCTTACGTGGACTGTTTGAGTCTTCATTTTGAGAGTAGAATCCACAGGAGAAATGGCGTAGTAGTGAGTGGACAAAACTTTAGTGTAATTTTTTGGACAACCCTAATTTTATTTGGCTGGGATTTAATGGTTCGTCTTAAGAATTTAAATTTTCGTCAGAATGCACACGGAACATGCACATTCACAAGAATGTTAGTTTGGTAAATTAGTATATTATGATAATACCCAACAGCGTAAGATAAGATGTGAGTACCTAGCTGCCAAACACCAAAACAGAAATATTAGATATTAGTATAGTTACGTGTTCTTAATAAGACAGAGCTATGGGTTATCAGCTTGTGTACAGTACTCCTCCGATACTGACTTTTCAGAATCCGAATCAGAAAATAGTAAAGACAGTTAAGTCAAATCAAAACGAGGTTAAGTTGCATATGAGTGGAGGAAGCCCTTAATTACACATAGCCTCTGTGGACTAAAGATTCTTCCAAAAACACGGTAAAGTGTAGAGTCGTCTATTTGTACTGTAAGTTGGGTGGGAAAGATTACCCAACGAGAACGAAGATGTGTAGGGATAAGTGCGACTTGACGTGTATAACGGTGGCTCACATTTCCATTTTAAGAAAACTTTATCTGATCAAGCTAAAGAAGACATCCTAAAGATATTTGGAAGTGGAATACAAAAGCCAATCAGTATACTACCCCAGTTAGCAGACAATGATAAATGAAACCATTGCTAAATATACTACCGTTGTAAATACTACTTAGACGAAATATTAAATCACAAGACGAAAAATAAAATCAAAAGACGAAACATTCATATGACGAAAAATTCAACCGAAGAAGACGAAAATGTAAATTCTTAAGACGAAAATTTAAATTCTTAAGACGAACCATTAAATTTAAGTCATTTTATTTGAGTGATACGTAACATAACAACTAAATCTCCAATTTCAAACATAAATCGACGTTTTTTATCATCATAAATTGCTTTCACTTTGTTTTGTGCAACTCATTTTGAGTAAAATTGTGTGGCTGTTTCGTGTATTGTATAATTTCTAATTTTCCAATGACTTCATAAAGAAAGTTTATTTAGTATGCTGACTACATTATGCACTAAGAGCAGTAAGATACATATTGATTGACGTGATTGTATAATTTTTACCTCAATTCTATTCATGAAATAACATTAAACCTTGTGAAGTATGTCATTAATAAATTCACTTAATATTTTATTTTGCCGAAAACTCGGCTCAATTGTTCCATTCCTTTCAGCAAAAGTGTTGATTTACTTGAATACACAAACAAAGACATTCTCTTCCAGTCTTGTACAACGGTTAATACTACACTAAAACATCCATTATTCACTCCGATTCCATTTTTACAAAGTTATTTGAAGATTTTAATTGCAAATTAAGATGCCAATTAGCTACAGTGGCAATACTGTCTTTCAAATAAGGAATCGAAATTTGTTATAATTTTATATCAATTGGTTTGTTAGGGTGACGATTATACAATAGAAAGAAAGGAAATACATTTGTGGACATGTTTACACAAGAATTTATAGCAAATGCAACAGATGGGAGAAGTAAATCCCAGTTTGAGTGTTCTGAGTTTACATACTTGTTAAGCGTATCTTCCACTACACTATGTGATCTTTCAGTTATACCGTTGCTGGAGTAAGCATGTGGGGTGATATAAATATTTTGTATATCCATTATTTTTGGAAAATAAGACAGCAATGCGGATTCATTAATTTTGTTGTTATCTATTAACAAGTCAAATGGTGAGCCGTGTACGAGAAAAACATTAATATTTTGACTAAAGTTTTTGCGTTCGCAAAACGCATTGGTTTTAAAATTATAGTGTGAACATTCAGATCTCTGGGTTAAACCAGTACACTCCCGCAGATGTGATAATCATAGCATTCATTATGTTGCTTAAGAAAGACAGTTAACTAAAAATTCTTGAATTGGGAGATTACAAGATGTATAAGTATAAAATATAAAAGGCGTACATAACAGGGATTAGCAGATTGTTTTCCTCGATCAATTATTTTTGCCAGAAAAAAGTGCTTTATCGGACTCAAACATATCGACATCAGATATCTGATAACGTATTTAAAAAAATAATTTTGGAACGCAAACACACATTTCATGTGCCCATTTCAGAAGTGCAGCATTGACATCGTTGGTCCACGACGCGTAACATCCTCACCAGACGAAATTAATATTGCTTTTCGAAACCATTCGAAAAGCGACCTCTAAAACTTTAGCAAAATTTACTATTGATAAGGTGATATAGGTCCATAGTGTTCCAAAATTCATTAAAATGGACAACAGGTCTATAAATCGCTTACGCCTAATCAAGCAGCTTCACGCAGCTCTTTATAACATAGTTTTTTATTTTATAACCATTGCAAAATTCCCCTAGCGGTAAACTCCTTCCTGTAAAGTTATAGCCATGATTACTTTTGGTTCCCATAGCTTTAGTTCTCGTTGCTAGCTTAACTTCAGCTTACTTAGTACTTGATTTGTAATAAATATATTGTGGAGAAACTAATGTATCTTTGGTTGACTACCCACCCTAATCTTATGAAGTATTTGTTCATTATTATTCGAAACTAGTAATGAAAGGCGCTTCTCTTGTACTTCATGGTCCACAAACCATGACTTAAATTAACACATTCTACTTTACTTTAGGTTACCTATACCTACTTAATTAGTATATAAGTAATGACCTCTGTACACTCAGGTATGGTAGTAAACCTCGAACCCTGTTGCCGTCCGGGTTACTTCTACTCAATTGGATATAAATACCTTTGTAAACTCACATCTTGTAAACTCTACCAAGACTTCCCCTATATAAAACACATTGACGTGAACAACATTAATCTATACTCATGTATTATTGCGCCCCAGGCCATCGTAATAACACAATATGCAGCCAAAAAATTTGTCAATTACTTAAACTTCGCCAATTTTAAATGGTTTGTGGGTCACACCAGGCAGGAAATTGTGCCCAAAAATTATTTAGATTATAAACAATATTGTAGTGTAGCGGTAGAAAAACATATCTGTACTACTCTTATCTTTGGTTACAATGAACAGCTTACATTGCTTCTAAAAAGTATGCACTGTAATAAATGTTAAAGCAATTTCATAAAAACAAGCCTCAGTAAAACTTGTATTAATTGGCTTCGCTTGGATTATCTAATACGTAGTAATCCAAGGTTATTCTCTGCATAGTCTTAATCCTGCCTATGCAACTCTTCTCTTTAGAAGGTTTTAGTTTTAACTTTGGTTTTAGGTACTCTATGTAATCCTAATTATAGAACCTTGTTGTAATAATTCTTAATTGTATTTAGAGTATTATGTAACTCTACAAATCTGGAAAAACCCTAATTTAGACAACGCCAAAAAACAAAGATATAATTTGACTTTTTATAATTAATTCCATCTTTCAGGACCTGTATAAACCCTTCTCAGGGTTTCACTCAACAGTGTATTTTGAACACTCATTTAGTACCATTCTAGTACGTTTGAATAAAACACGGAGGCACTATAAACTCGGTTTCATCTTATTTTCACTTTTCATACGGGTTAGTTTCTTAAAATTCATATAAGGTCTTGATTGACTTTCAGCTAGTTAAAACTAACAACAAGCACCCATAATAATGGAAGTACCAACTACTTCGTACTTAACAATATTATTTAAATTACAAGCAACAGTATTTAAATTAAATTTAAATTAAATTTATTGAATTTTATGTGTATTTTACATATATTTTAAATTCAATTGTTTAATTGATTTATCTGTGAAGGGTCAAGGAAAAGTTTTTGGAAAAGCTTCACGGACAGCGGGAGCTTTTCACCGATTAGCTAGGCAATCGGGAAGAGGTACTACTACTAATATACTAAAAACTATTAATTCATATTTTGCGAAGCAACAGAACAAAATTTATTTGGGAGAAACTTTCAGCTGAAGACAAAGTCTGATGATATTTTTTATAACTTTCGTTGAAAATGTTTAGTTTTGGAAGGTTTAACCACTTCCCTTCCGTGTAACTTATTACTATAAATATTGTAACCATCAGTATGTATGCATATGTATGTTTGTTTATTACATAGAAAAGTCACAATGCAGTTTTATAACTGAAATTAACAACCTGAAATACAAGAAGTATCAATTTAAAGAATTACAGAATTTAGATATACTAATTTATTCTAGGACTTAACTTGTTTCTCCGTTAACGTACATAAGATTCATTTCGTTTACAATGTATGGTATAGTTGACTTTTCATACATTTTTTTGATTTTTGCACTTAATGGTTTTAATAACAATTTGTTTGACTGTCTTGTCAGTCTTGAGTGATCTTCACAATTGGGAGGTAGCATATCTCTAAACCTTTCAGATCTATAGATCTGTTTGCCAAACACCCGAATGAGTGTATTCCTACGCACATCTAATCTTTCTAGCTTAATCTGTGAGCAAATATTATTGTACTCTCCCTCAGTTAATCTACAGCCTTTAATTACAGAAATTGCTCTTCTTTGCACATTTTCTAAAGTAGTACTTAGTTCGCTACTCAATGCAGGGCTCCAAAGAACACATGCATATTCCACTATTGGTCTAATATAGCATTTGTATGCGTGCAAGAGTTCACATTCGCATTTACATTTTAGCATCTTTCTTTCCTCTACCCATAATTTCATATCAATTAACATATCCTGTCCCCGTGGGGTCTTATTTTTGACGACCTCTGCTACAGTCGTATCATCAACAAACCCAAAAATAGAAAAATTAGCACTTTTATATTTTTCCTCAAACTTAAGTAACACTGGGTTTATTTGTGCTAGAAAACACAAAGGTCCTGTCTTCGTGCCTTGAGGACAACTACATGTACACGTGAGGCTGTCAGAAACCGTATTTTTACACTTCACCCTTTGCGTTCTGTTACTCAAAAAGCTAACTAGCCATAATGTAGTAAATAAATCTAGTTTACAGTCTTTATACAACGACTGCAAACTTAGGCCTTAGATATGTAGAAAAGGTACAATATTACGACCGTTCCAGTTTGTTCTAAGGCTTTTAATACAAAATCGGATAATTTTACTAAATAATGTACCGTACTACACTTCTTCTGCGACCCATACTGGTTTTTACTAATATGTGACAATAATCGTGAACTTCACGTGAACAATAGTCTTGTGTGCATGACAGTTTCAAGTAAATGAGCAAAAGGGCTCGTAATAGATATTGGTCTTAGGTCATTAATTGATTTAAAACATTTAAACATTTCTCTTAAAATTCAACTAAATAGAATCGATAATTTCTTCAAGCAATTTCGACAACAGGACAACACTTGCTTGACTATTCTGGGTATGAAAGATGGTCAAACAGTTGGAAAAACAGGTTACTGAGCGTTGAACAAACAGAAATGACATCCAAGATTGATCAGGTTAGGTTTGAAATATTTAATTCCTGAAAGAGAAGTAAATATTTCGTAAGACTATTGGTGAACGTTGCGTGCATAACCAACGTATCTGAGAAAAGGACAACCAAGTAAACAAACGTTTTGTCAACGTAGCTATTTATTTAAGGCCATATCATTGCCAAAAAACGTCACAATGGTGAGCACTGAACATAAATACCACATGTTCAAACCCACAACTTCATGAACCTGGTGTTAACCGCATCAGTTTACTAAGCAGTACTACGGAAAACAATATACGTACAAAACAGGATACAGGATAAAACTCATCCATTCAAAAGGATTCAAATAACAACCATGTCGACAATAACGGATCCTGGTTATACGGTTGCATGTGCTTTTCACAACGTCGAAGGAAGAGCCGTACTACTAGAAAAGCATCAGAACTACCCACAGATCATTTTGGAAAAGTATCAAATTGGCCATTTAGTAGAACTAGGAGCTCTGAGAATACTGCCAGATTTGCCCGGGTGCGGCTCCAGTAGATCATAGCCGACGGACTACCAATAATGGTCAACCTTAATACATTTAAAAGCTAATTAAGCTAATTAAGTAGAATATATAAAACGCATACTATTTCAAACTGATCCGTCAACTCAACTAAGGATATATGGATGCCTTCTTTGGATCACTACAATAATAAAAGCTATCGGCAACACATCCAAATGTTATGCCAAAAGTTTATGAAAAAAATTGAACATAATTTGGAAAGTCCACCCAAAGACTGTTTTTTCTGAATAATATTGTGGGGTTTTTTGAAAATTGATTAATGGAAGAAAGTATATTGTTTTTCCTGATTCGGAAACAAGTTTCACTCGATTTCTATGTTAAATTTTTTGTTCATTTTTACAGTTACGAACTTACGAAAAATTTAAACTTCAACAATTTTTACGTAAAAAACAGTTTGATAAGGATTAATCACTTCTGCAGGTTATTAATCAGTAAGTACTACCAGCCAAAATACAAAGGAACGCCTTTTGTATTTCACTTTTAAGCTTTTCGACCTAGTCACCTATAGATTTTTCAAACGCGAATTACTTTTTAGAATTGATACTGGTGAGGTAATTTCTATCGGTATCAATTCGGTAATAGTTCGAATACCGACCCTTCGATAACCGATATTATAAGTACATTTTCTGTACTGCCAGCTGATTCCGAGTTGGAAATTTTTTTGCTGCACTGTACAAATTCATCTTTAAACACTGACATGATAAGTAAGAAGTATTTATAGTAAGAAGCATTTATAGTAAGAAGTGAGTTTTGAAGGAAAGGAATATTTTCAAAAACAGTCTGCCTGCTTTTAAGATGGCTTGCGTTCCAAATGGAGTCACCACTAAAAACAATTATTTATGAATGAATGGTAATTACAACATTAATTAATTACATTTTAATTAGATTTAAAAGAAAGTAATTTCTTACGGGTGAAACCTTCCTAGGTTAAGCCAGCCTGTGTAACTTTTGGACTTGAAAATATATCTAAATAGAAATAGATCAATTTTAATTGGTGTACAGGACATGAGTATTTTATCCAAAAGTAATTTATGTTGATCAAATCGAATTTTATTGTCTTAGTATGTAATACCGATTGAATACACTATTACGTTTTTAGATTTTGGCATGGTTGCATTTCAAATAAATATACGCATAAAGTGGTCCCTACTGATTACTATAGAATGGAACAGTAATAAAAGTAGTTAAAAGTACTCCCTACTTCTTTTCAGAGTGCAAATTCATTAACATTTCAAAGTCAAAAATAATAATAGGATGGCATTGCTTAAATCTAAGTATTTAAAATCGGAATAAAATGTATAATAAATTCACATTAATTTTTACATTTACATTTACATTAATTTTTGTACAATTTCAGTCTTCCAAAAGCGTCTGATAAGCTTGATTTATTCCTAGCAACCGGTTCGGGCCTGTACGGTTCGCTCAATTGCTTTTATGGGACTATTTTTATGGGAATTATTTGCCAAAATTCCTATAAGGCGTGGTTCAGCTTGGTAGGGTTGCCTCAAACGAGGATTTGAATCCTCAATGGCATGTTTTGCAGTAATGTTTATAAGGAACAAAATCGTCCTCTATATTTCCCGTCGTAATTGACAAATTGCAATTATTCTGGGGAATGTAAAGAGCCTAGAGAAATCGAAATATCATCGCCAATTAAGTATGTTTCCAAGATACTTCAATGAAATTTCCAACCTAATTCGGCACATAAGCGTAAATAAAATTCCCATAAATCTACCTGCGAATTAGTTAGGTATAGCAAGAAATTTTCGTAAGGGTAGGTTCGGTGCGGTTCGGTCAAACTTTTGGAAGCAACTGAAGTGGTTTGACTTGGATCACAGTGCAGAAATTGCACTTCTGGGACGCGAAACGTTTTGCTGGTATTTAAATGCATCTGCGTAAATAGTGAAATCAAATGGATTTGTTTTGTTTAATTAAATAAGTTAGCGTTTTATGAGCACGACACGACAGGTTTTGGTCTACAATCATAGTCAATTATTCATATGTACAGTACCTTAAATGCGTAGTATAAAAAGAAATAAATGTTCTCAACAGAGTCATGAACATGCCAACCTTTTATGTTTCATAATTACTATTGCCACATTAATTGTCTCATTTCTCTTTCACAACTCGGTACCATCGGTTCTTTTAGTTCTTATTTTCATGTACCAATCGCTCTATAGATTTCATTATGAAAACCCAGTCCATAGAATTTCACCATTCGAGGAGCCTTTAAATTCAAGCCAAAACTTTTGCGCAGTTGACTTAAAACACCATTTTACAATTCCCGACAATTCTTTCATGGTTCACAACTGATTTTGCTTGAATTATTTTCTAGGTATCAAATTTCTTGGCAATAAGAACCCACCACTGAGTTTTTTACTCAAATCAAATACCAAGATAATAAATGTCACCAATCCAGGGCAAACTATCAGCAAAATTTCAATAAATGTCAACATGAATTAAAACAATGGTTTTTCATTTTATTATTTTGTAATTAGTTTTGCATTCCTCATTTAATAAAATATTAAAAAGCGATACCTGAATACCTGTTTAAGAAGTTTTACTTATAATTCAGATGAAGATAGTAATACCCCTTCTAGCTTAAGGAAAAGGGATATGCACTGCATTCAAGAATTCAAATTACTTGTAAACCACATTTAAAAAAATAATTACATATACGTAATTAAGAAGATAATGAAATAGTATATAATTTGCGCAACCTTGTAATATGTTGTCTTTTCTTTTTCTAATTGACATGCAAATAATTGAATAGAAAAACAAATCTGGGAGAGTCCATCCGGCTGTTATCCAGAAAATGACTTCATATTCAGCGGGCAATTCCGAGAGATATGTCATTTGATTGAGGCCGGCCTGTACTCTGGACTAAACAGGATAACAGCGGTAAAATTTCGGGGCGTAGTGAGATGTAGGACTAATGCTTCTCATGTATAGAATCCAGAGGAATTGCAATTGCAGTTCTATGTCTCAATATAACTTTATGTAAAATTAAATACCATTATCAACATTTTTGTTTGAAGGAACGTTTTTTTGTGTCGAAAAATTGTTGTTGGGATCAATCTGCATCAGTTCATAAAATAAAAGTAGTATTTACATAGAGGATCATTGTGGATAACTATTTTTATTTGATTATAAGCATTTCAAAAATTTTCGGTTAGTTGGTTTACCTTTGCGAATATTATTAGAATAGATGTTTTATTTTCTGCTCACTGTGTATTAACTAAAAACCATTATGCACATTTATTGTGATAGTGATAATTTTGATAATTCTTAATTTCAGTACAACTCACAAAACAAGGCATTGTTTTAATTATTATACTGGGAACAAAACTTCAGTAACAGAACATCGTACAAAATTGTTAATTATGCACAGAGATAAAGTGAATACACTATACATAGATGGAACATCAGAAGCTAGTACAGATTTGCTATATTTTGACATGTTGCACAAAATAGTCATTTATATTGAGTTGTTGCATAATAGATTGTTTTCAGATTATTACGATTTTCTTTGCATATATTTCCTAGTAGTGTAGCAGCGTAGTGTACCTTTTTGCAGTCGAAACCCATATGTAATATAATAAATGCTTATCTTTTTCAACAACTTTATTTCAGGGACAAAGTAAAGCTGTAATTAGCACATGAGTTTTTAAACCATTTATTGCAATAACTTGCTTAATAATGGCAATTCGCATTACAAGTAAAATATAGATTATTGTTAAACATTATTCTTCTTCTTTTTAGCTTGCATGTGTTCCATGAGATAATTCTTATGTTATTGTGTTGTCGCTATTTCTTACATTAAAATAATAAAAATGTTTCATAATCCGCTATACTCTACGAAATAAGGTTCTGATATAATTATAATATAATTACTGAAGTGCAGTCACAATGTGATTTTATTTATATGTGAAATAAGGGAAATATTTCAGTAATATCAGGAATTTGTTATCAGAAATGTTATTTAGAAAAACCATACTGTCATAGATATTGTGAAGCCATTGTACTGTATATTAATTCCAACTTTCATGTTGCAAAGAATCAATGGAGACTCGTATTAAGGCATTGGTTTTGTATTAATTTTGAATTGTGCATTATAGTATAAGTATTATATTTTAAAGAAGTACAATGCGATGAAATATGCGGTAACTAATGTAAGTAACGTCGTATAATGTCATTAAAAGTGTGCAAATCATTTTAACGTGCAAATATGTTTGGGGCATTGTTATGGAATAATTTACTTACATGAATGATTATTAACTTAAGCTTCACCCTCAGTAAATATTAAACTAAGTAACGTATTTTCTGGTAGTATATGTACAGCAAGATTCTAAAGTCCCGCAACTTAGGGCAATTAGAATCTCACTGCATATTATATTTATGTACAGCTAGGTATATATTTCCTTTATGTTGCTCAGGATGGCAGAGCATTGAAGGTAAGCTAAAGGTATTTGGACAGACATTTATATAAAGCAGTATTTTGTGCATTAGCCTTTAATTGATTTTACAATGTGTTTTTTTCGCAACTTTTCAAATGAAATCAAATATTTCAATTGCTTGGGTACCAGACAACATCAGCAGCTTACTAATTCCTATAGTTATACTGTAAATGTAATCAGGAGCACTACTGCTGGAAATTGGATCATCTAACCCAATTCGGAAATGTAGGGGTTTGCAGCAGCGCTTGAACTTTTTAATATATTGGACATTTTGGATATTTTTGACTGATATAAATCTAGACTGTCAAGCAAATCATTAAACAGTGATGATGTTTTATCGAATACCCAAAATACGAAACACCAGCTGAAAATGCCAAGCCAAGATTTTACAAATAGCTGGCATCAAATTGTTGTAGAGAGCTGTTGCCTTAGCTTGATAATGAGTACATTATCAATTACTGTTATTCTTGTTGAAATGGATTTTACAACCATTAGCCCTACTCCAATGGTTTCTTGCACAAGTTGGAAATCATATCTCATGATTCTTAAGTACTTACAGACAGACATACAGACAGATATAAATACAGACATACATACAGACAGACAGACATACAGACAGATATAAATACAGACATACATACAGACAGACAGACAAAACAAAAGCATAAAATAGACTTCGTCCACTTAATAATTAATGAAATTCGGTTTCTCTTAGGTCGCCAGCGATGTATTGACTGGGGCGCACTTGAATTTTCCTTGTAGCATTAGTCTTCCTTGTACACTAACTAATCAAATAAGAAGTCTCTTGCCGGACATTACAAACTATTGCTGGTTACAGTGCAAAAATGTAACTTTTCTCCATACTTTTAATCAACAACATATCGGGACTTCAAGAACAAGGGGATGTCAAACGGCACTTTAATTGTCAACTTTATTAAGAATAAAGTTTACAGGTTTTATTGTCTTACGAAATTTTACATGATAATTTAATATTTTTTTCTCGTAATTGGATGCATTGTTACAATTCTGTGATTAAGTACCATCAATTAATAAAATCTTGTTTAATTGTGAATTATATTTTAAACTTAACTCTTGATTTATCGCTCCAACAGGATTGTTAATTATATTGATGTTACTAATCGACTTGACATTGAATAAAAATAAAATTGAAATGTTGCTGCTGAAATTGATTTTTTTCTATTTCATATACTAAAATAGAATGCATTTAATTCTAAAATTTTTTAAAAAGAAATTTCGTAGTTCATTATTTATTTAAAAAAATTTCCTTTAAGGCTCTAGTAGCTTTGGATTACAAAATTGCATATGTTCCCAACAAACATCAATTTTTATATTTGTTATTTTTAAACATTATTCAATTACATTACAGCACAGCCATGAAGATCACAAACAGAGTAATGATATACAGGATCAATTATCGCTCAAATAAAACCACTACAATTTATTATTCTTACAAACTTATGATTTTGATGAAGATACGCGTGTAATAGGAGCCCAGGGGGTATTTTTTGTCTGGGGTTATTAATTTCATTTCTACTTATACTTGGTTGTACTTATCTCTAAAATACAACCAGAAAACATAAAAAGCATGTCTGTTTTCATAGAGTACAGTCAAAACTCGTGCAAGCAGTTCAAGCAGAAATACTAAAACAGGAAGAGTGACCAGATATCCTAATATAGGGAAAATTGCACCAATTTTCATGTCAAAGCTAAGACTCCTAACTTCTCCTTCATATTCTTTTTGTTTTTC
>JABJWA020000063.1:28028-50028 GCA_020352615.2 Yoshiicerus persimilis
TTGTTGGTATTCATGGTTTTGCGTTAAGGAGAGTCGTGGAACTTCCACGTCTTTTCTCTTCTCCTAAGAATTGTAGCGCATGCAAACAACCTTAGAGTTTCTCTGGATATTTGATTGTGATACGCAGTGTTCAATGAACTGATATCAAATCATTTTGCAGTCCCAAATAGTTAAACGTGAAAACCTTAGTTTTGCTCTAGGTATAGAGAGATTGATTGCCTTTTCTAAGCCAATAAGCAAAATTAAGTGCAGAAGTAAAATGTAGGTAATAGAATTGATATCAGCGTATCGTGTTTACAATATATTCTGATTGGAATGTCTTACACTGATCAGAAAATACCAATTATAAAACTATAAATGTTTCATATTACATTGTCTCGGTTCATAATTCTATTTCTCCGGTTTCTTTCGGTAACTTTTGCGAATACATTCTTCTTTAGTAAACTTGAATCCGTTGTTGATATTATCCTCTAATAGCGAATAGTTTATTAGTTTATAAAATATAAGTAATATTACTATATATACCTAATATTACTGTATATAAATAAGCTTAGATAAACTACTATTGATAAATAGGGAAGAGGTTGATAATCCTTTCTTAGTAGATTTGGCAGCAAAACGTAGTTGGGTTCCTTTGACTTTTTACATTTTCTTCTGAAAACGGCCCCATTTAGAGAACACGATGTCTATGCCTGTAGACTTTAACGAAATTGTTGTCAAAGGCAAAATTAATTTGAGATTTTAATTAAATTCATGCCTTGCAATAAGGGTTAAGAGGGTAGCACCTATTACCTTAGTCCACAGACTTGAGCAGAAGTAGAAGGCTTCTGATGCGAAGAACTGTATAGGTATAATATATAGGTATGCCTAGATTGCGATCTAGATATTGCTCAAAATGTTTTCGGGAAGGTAACCCGATACATAAAAAATTGAAAACAATTGTAATAATGAAAGTTTAAATAACATACTAGTAGTACAGTTACGTAGTAGTTACACGTAGTAATGACATATTACCACTGTTATACATTCTGTCATACATACAAAATACCCTCAAAATGTTTCACGTTGTAAACAATTCGAAAGACTGAAATGGCCTTTAAATATGATGTTTAATACATTATGGTTATATAGAAAAGCATTAATCGACCATAATACTTCAAGAATCGACGTTGACAATTCGGATTCTAGATATTATAATTCACTAACAGTCATGAATAACCAGGAAACACAAAACTAACTTATGTTACGAAGAGGGAAGAAAAAAAGGCCTAATTCCATTTTTGGAGATCTTAATAGATGGCTATTTAATACGCCTACACCTTACATGGAAATCAAGTACAGATTGTTCAACTTCTGAATGAAATGAACAATTTCCGAACTTCAACTACTGCAACTGTAAAACAAATATCTACATTGCAGACTGATGTTTACAATACAATTACTTCATTAATTCACCTCACTGAAGCTGTGGCAATAGAATACAGAGAAGAAATAGATCATCTGTCAACAGAAGTATATGCACTAATTGCCCAAAATCTTTACATAACACACTATTCGATAATATTAAATACACATATGGTAATGGAAGAAGCCTGAGTAAAGAAACGTATTTCCAAATTATTTATTTCCCCACAGAACTACACCCCACATTACTATACGAAATGCAAAAACTTAAGACAACCTTACGATCATTAAAGTTGACATTGGCTAGGTACGATTTCCATAACATTTTTTCAAATTGCAAGAACAATGAAGCCAAGTGAAAATCCGTAAAGAAAATAAAGTGACAAACTGCTGTTTATTATACTTTCTAATCTTCACTACTTCCAAAGTTGTGAAGAAATTAGTTTTCTAACTAATACAAGAAGGCAAAATCAACGACGTGTTGGTGAACACAACATATTCTCCTTCGTGAGAAAGATGCTCTCAAGGATGGAAAACACCACCACCGATTGGATAACATTGAAGTCCTTCCTGAAAAGTTGACCCTAACTAGTTTTAAATGTCACTCAAATTACTTGAAAAAGCACACAACATTAAACAACAGCCGCTTACTTTGTTCAGTGACAAACATGATTACAACTACCGCTGGTCAAGATAGTTTTATATATGGAATTCATATATTCAATTCAAGGAAATTATCTGTCTACGTCATCCGCCAGAAGATGAGTACGATATCATACATAGTTAGTAATAAAAATTCTTCTATTTATCCATTAGTTTTAAAACACATATGATGACTGCCGGACAGGGATCTTCTGATAAAATGTACTATGCTCACTTTATAGGATAATTATAAACTTTTAATTACTGATAAATTACTAAATAATTAATTAAAAATTATGTCATGTTTGTATTTTCTATGTATAAACCAGACCATAGACATAGGAGTAGAGTACCGATAAATCCGTAAATATTCATGGAAAAATATTCTTCTTAACATGTATGTACATACACAAAACAAGAATGTACCTATCCATAAGCATGCAAAGGATATCTGCTTTAATTACTAACTTTCAATACTAAGATACTATATAGTATACTATATAGATGCAAAGAAGAGATACATTTAGGTACATACAAGATCAGCCAAGTGATGCGATGAATGTAAATAAGATGTAAAGAAAATGCTGCTGAGTTTTCTTGTGCACAAATTTTCAAATAGCGGTTTGATAAGAATTGATTGCAATAGCAATGCAAGCTTTTGCCTTATTACTATTGTTGCCATGTGCAACGGCACTGTGTATTGAATACACCAACTGTAAATCGTGCATATATATTGGTTGTACGTACCTTCGGAACAGCGAAATGTGTACCAAGAGAGCAAAAGCTGACTGGTACATTACAGGACTAGCAACAAAAACATCGCAATGTAAGATTTCAGTTTATAACACTGCAACTCAAGTCTTATAAAAATACCTACCGATTGCTATTCTTCAGATTGTTATGTTGCTACATATTGATATAGCTTTAGAAAAAGAAGTAGCTGAGCAGAAAGATAATCACGGTAAGGATTATTACACACTTATAACACTTATAACAATACTTATAATAATATACTTATACTTATGACAATACTTATAATAATATACTCATACTTATAACAATACTTATAATAATATACTTATACTTATAACAATACTTATAATAATATACTTATACTTATGACAATACTTATAATAATATACTCATACTTATAACAATACTTATAATAATATACTCATACTTATAACAATACTTATAATAATATACTTATACTTATAACAATACTTATAATAATATACTTATACTTATAACAATACTTATAATAATATACTTATACTTATAACAATACTTATAATAATATACTTATACTTATAACAATACTTATAATAATATACTTATACTTATAACAATACTTATAATAATATACTTATACTTATAACAATACTTATAATAATATACTTATACTTATGACAATACTTATAATAATATACTCATACTTATAACAATACTTATAATAATATACTTATACTTATAACAATACTTATAATAATATACTTATACTTATGACAATACTTATAATAATATACTCATACTTATAACAATACTTATAATAATATACTCATACTTATAACAATACTTATAATAATATACTTATACTTATAACAATACTTATAATAATATACTTATACTTATAACAATACTTATAATAATATACTTATACTTATAACAATACTTATAATAATATACTTATACTTATAACAATACTTATAATAATATACTTATACTTATAACAATACTTATAATAATATACTTATACTTATAACAATACTTATAATAAAATACTTATACTTATAACAATACTTATGATAATATACTTATACTTATAACAAGACTTATAATAATATACTTATACTCATAACAATAATTATAATATACTTATACTTATAACAAGACTTATAATAATATACTTATACTTATAACAAGACTTATAATAATATACTTATAATCATAACAATAATTATAATATACTTATACTTATAACAATACTGGAAATTTCACATCATGGCATAGATAAGAAATGGATGGAGCCAACAGAAGTCACTGATGCAAAACACCCGGAAGGGTTTGTCGCACTTAGCTTGGCAAAAAATGTTTTAGCAAATTTGCTAGCATATCGCAATTCATTAAATGCAGCCGTTTAACCAGCCAACCTCAAAAACAGTGCCATCTAATACACTGCCACCTATTTCCAGATCCGTCTTCCGATTTCAAAAATTAAACTTCGATCTCGCCACTAAAAGAGCATACCGCGCCAGAAATAGCTCTAAATAATAATTTTGATGTTTCAAGTTCGACAATTTTGCCAATTGTAAATAATGTCAGTTTTCTCGAAACAGCAAATAATGCAACTAGGTCAAAAACAAAGGATAAAAAAATTGCTTTGCAAGTCAGATAGCATTGTACAAAACTATATTGCGCAAAATAGAAAGCTTTTGAATATTTTAACACATTTAATCCACTTCATGGGACTTCAGACTGTTTTCGTTACAAAAGGTAGTCTTAGGTTTTTGATACAAAATTGCTGCAAGCTACATTTTGTATTGAATTACTGTCTATATTTTCATTTTGCGTCCTCGCAATGCAAGGATGTCTACAAAATTACATTGTTAGGAACTCATTGCGTATTTTTCTGTACGGCAGTAAAGTTCCAAACTCGTGGAAATATTTTCTAAAGTTATTTTACTTTCTAAAGTAGAATTTAAAGTTAGCAAAGTAAGGCTTCCAAAAAGATAATTTTTATAATAGGACCATGTATTTTCTGTTATATACAATAAACTTAATACTTAATTTGACAATTTTTATTTTACCATTTTCATAAACTTATTTTTATGCCATTTTAACGGATATTTTATAAATGTAGAAATTTTTGCGATTTAACGCATATTTTCATAAACTTTTGCCATTTTGCCATATTTGCACATAAAAAACGGTCGTTCTCCCTAATGTAAACCAAAAACGTTATTTAACATTTTGTTTAAATAGGTAATGTTAATACAAAAAGATACCAGATTTGACGTTTTAAATTATTACTGTGAAATTACTCATAATCTTTACCAACACAAATAATTTACATATCAGCATAACTTTTACTAGTTAGCTAATTAGATTTGTTAATGTTTACTATATGCTCACTATGACAAAGTACATGCTACCACTTTTAATTTCTGATAATTTGATTTAAATATAAAGGAAATACGAGTTGATGTAAGAATTTTACATCTATACTGTTTACTACTTTATTATAATATCTCTCTCTATATATCGATAGTAACGTAAATAATTTTGAATTCCTTTTTTAAATATTCTAGAAATAAAAAATCTAAAATACATTTTTAACTGATTTCATTTTGTAGGCCACAACAATTTAATAAACCAGAATATTTCAATTAAACAACACTAAAAAATGTAAAATGCAATTAATTTATTAAATATTATTCCAGATGTTATACTAGTACATATTCCTAACTTTAAAATATTGCATAGACCTAAAAATAAAAATTACGAATTGGCACAATTAAAACGAGACAAATAATGTTATTTAATTAGTAATAATTAGTAATAATTAGTAATTAATCACACAATAGACGGCAACTCTACAACTATTGAGAATTGATATTTAGACAACTAGGGTACGGTTAAAATATTTCTGTAGTCAGTTATTCATTTTGCTTAATGTTTTATACCAACAATACAACAAAATGATAATCTAAATATAAAAAACGATATGAATACCCAAGTCTATTGTCAAACCCAAATAGGAATATCTTAATGCTGGAAGAACCACCGGAGGAAATTATTAACAAACTTCCAAAAATTCCTGTCATATTCTTATATAAATGAAATGATATATGATAAATGATATATATGATATATGAAATGATATATGATAAATGATATATCTGATATATGAAATGATAAGTTACTAATAATTAGTACAAGAATAGATTGAAATGGCGATTGATAAATGCAGTTTTTTTATCGTCATTAACTCTAAAGAGGAGTTTGAAGAATTAAAAATGTCATTGGTCAACAATGTGGATCGTAAATTAGTGCTTCGATTAGTGTAACTTAGCGGATTTAGATGTTTAAAAATATATTCTACAAGTTTTGTAAAATTTGGTTTGGAGAACCAAACATTTTTAGGACAGGTGGAAGTATTTGTGGTGAATACTTTACACAATGTATATTGTTATGCTCATATGGGTAATGCATACACGAGTGGTAATATTGATTTAACAATAAAACATGGGTTGCTTTTGCACTCGTACATCCTTCTCCAAATACCAAAATGTACTCTGTAATGTATAAATTGTCTGTCAAAAGTCAGACAGCGGAGAAATTGAAGTTGTTAGAATGGCAGTTGGCGTACTCTATACATTTTGACTTGATTAAATGCTGTCATTGCACTTTTAACTTGTTTGGTTTTAATAGCTACCACATGCGCTAACTAAACACATCAATACCAGCTAATAAATACTCGTAGCCATTATACTCACTTTTGTACTTAGAAACATCCATGAATAGTAATCTTCCTTTTCTTAAACCGTCTCGGAATATATTAATTTTAATTTAACTAATTTGACCAGGCTTGTGCATCACAAAGTGTATTAATTTATATAGTTTTTTATAACTACCTTTTTATCCTCATGGTTTTTGTTATTTATGAATGTTGATGCACCACAAAACCTACCTACTACAGTGGGGTTTAAAAATGCCCATTTTATATGTCAACATCAGTAACCAAGTTTATTTGGTAACCAGATGTCAACTGTGAATTGGATTGGTCAACTGGACCCTTTGGGAAGCGCGCCATCTGCTTCCTTTACCTCAAAGTGAATGTAAAGTTAAAAGGCTCCTAATGTGTCACGGGTTTTTAATTAATTGTCTCTTAGTTTTATATGACTTTGTTATATTTTTATAAAATGCCGAATTTTGATTATTATATTCCATTTAATAAATACGATGCAACCTGATCGAATAGTAAAGTTTTAAATCTCGTACCTTTTTATCCATTTTGTTCGTTGATGAGCCAGTATGAGATTTCAAAATAATTGCACAAAGAACAACACTTGTTGGAGTCTCGTAGTTTTAATATTAGTAGAGATTTTATTTCATATTGTCAAAGTTTGAAGGTTCGAAGAAGTGTAGAGTCTAGGGTTTAGAATTAGAGATTGAGAGAGTTTGACCTAGTTTTAGTTCTTAAATACTATTTTATTTTTACCCTAAGTGCTAGGTATATTAGGTACTATTAGATACTTATTCTTTCATGTCTACTTCTCTGGTTCCTTCTGCTGGAGACAAGTTTTATTACTTTGTTTTTCTGGTTGTCTCTATTTTCCTTTTTCCCAGAGGGTTGAAACTTTTATTGCTTGCACTTAACTATTTTTATTATATATATATGTAATAGTAATAGTCATAGTAATAATAGTATTGTAACATAATGTCACCCTAAAGGAAAGTACATGTCCTCGTGTATAATCCTTTAGGTTGCATAGTGTATATATAAGTAATAAGGTAATAAGATACTTAACTAAATAACTTAGCTTTATATTTATTTGATTTTTGTATTTTGTCGTGAAAATAGGTGTTAGAAGTTTAATGGTATATCTTATATAATTATATAGTATATCTAGGTTTATTATATATTTTAGTTGTATGAAAAAGGAAATTGTTATCTTTATTTTACTTATTTCTAAGTTATCTTGAGGGTTGGTCATCATTGGGTTGGAATATGGGTGAGGTTGTGATATCGTCAAATTCAGTGGAAAGAATATCTACTAATAAAGAGATAGGTATGTCCATGTCAAAATTTAAGTCTGGTATTGGATCTAATGGAACATTATTTGTTTCAGTATTTGCTGTAGGTTTGTCGTAGTCATGTAAAGTATTGATATCAATAACATCAGTCACCTCTGAGTGTATACTGATTGGTGAATTGTTTTGTTGATTTTCTGTTTGCGTTGAAGTAAAAGAATTTTCCGATTGATGTCGAGATATTGTTTGTTATTTGTTAGGTTTCAATACTGTAGAAGTGGATGGTCGTTTTTTATAATTAGGATTAATTAAATTTTGTGGTGGTGAAATTTTAGGAGTTTGTTGCTTCGAATGATGAGGTATAATTTTTGATTGTTGGGATTGATGTTTGGAATATTTCGATTTTGCATAATTTAATGTAGGTTGAGATTCATAGTCATTATCAAATATGGCTTGAAATTTACGTTTCAGATTTTTAGGTGGATTATCAATATCGATTGGGTTTTTTGGAATTGTTATTGTATGATGTGCAATAATTTTTGTGCCTGGTAAATATTTCGAATTTAGTGTCATACCACGAAGGGATTTTTGTGTTCCTATTGCCGCATCTTGTGAACCTATTGATTCAGCTTCTGAGTCAAAATTTTTTGGAGGATTTTCTTGTCTAGGTGGTTGATAAGGTAATGTGGGTAGTGAAGATGATGATAATAAAGTTTGTTGTGTTGAATTTGGTGGTATAATAACTGCCAAATGATGGCGTAGCGGGTTGGCGGTGTTACCATTCGACTGCAATATTCAATGGCTACTGATTGACACTAAACACCCCGGGATTCCGCCGGCGGGTGCTCGCATCCATCCGCATCGGGCATTTTACGCGGTCAACACACCGCAACCAAATTAGTCCCATCCGTCTAGCTCGACAGGAACGGCGGCGAAAAGTTTGGCAGGTGTCCTACTCCGCTTCTACCACCTTCCCGGATTACATTCCAACAAAAATATTCCTGTTAAGTCTAACTTTGCCGCCTTTCATTGGCGGCATTTTTACTCCGGAAGGCGCCCCCGGTGTATTTGACGACGCAAAGAGTCAGGTCTTTTTGTCTTGTTTTGGTCCTTTTGGACGCCGGTCTGGCCCCGCTAAGTCAACCCTAGCTGCGGGAAATTTAAAAATATCTTTCGGCTTCCGCCCCGAGCCGGTGATTTTATTAGAAGGTATGCTTGAAATAGCCCAACGAGAGCTTTCAAATTTTAACAGTGGTCTGCCAACGTCATTACATTGTACACGCATATGTAAGTTAGATGGCATTCCTGGTCGTCGATGAGATTTAGATGAGATCCTGTATACATTTATTCTCCATTACCGATATAAAAATCTTTCATACCCAAGCACATCTGCTTAGGCGGCGTATGTCAATTATCAATCCTTGGCGCTTCGGCGCGAGACTGAATTCCCTCGTAAATCTGTCAATATTTTCGGTCAATTTTTGTAATTTTTTGAAGTAATCTTGAATCTGGTGTTGTAAATTGTATGTCAGTTTATACTCTGTGATTTCTGCTCTCGAATGACATATAATTTTCCGTTTTTGACCCATTATTTTCAACTTTATTGTGCAAAGTTCAAATGCAGTTATTGTTTCATAGTAAAAGTCATTAATAGCAATACATATCTAAAGTTCAAACATTTCCCTTTGGAGTATACTTTTTCAAGAGGAATTTTCTCGCATCCGTTTTACAAACTTCAGAGGGGGCAAAAACTGGTGTTTAGTCCCCTCGCGCGTAAGTTTCGAGTCGTGACCTCTTGTTGGATGTTAATTGAACAATTGTCATTTTCAATCTCTTTTATGTCTATGGAATCTAACCGTACTTTTTTGTTTAAACCATTGTAACTGGACTGCGGATCTGCAACAATTTGGAGGGGGGAAAAGCGGCGCTTCCTGTGTAACTTCCATCTAAAGAAGAAATTTTTACATCCGTTTTACAAACCGCAGAGGGGACGAAAACAGGTGTTTAGTCCCCTCGTGTGTAAGTTTCGAGGCGTGGCCTTTTGTCAGTTTTTAAATTGAACAGTTGTTATTCTCTTGTATGGAATCTAACCGTATTTTTTTGTTTAAACAAACGGAATCGGACTGAGGACCTGCAAAACTATTGAGGGGGCGAAGACTACTCGTTTAGTTATCTGAATTCTCTTGCACAATGGAAGTATGTAAAATTTGTAAAGGCAACAAGGATAGAAGACACATTTTAATCTGTCGACTGTGTCGCTGCTTCACTCACAGAACCTGCTTACCAACAAGAATTTCGAACGACAAATTTGTTAAAGCAAAAGAAGAATTTCAATGTGAAAACAGTTGTGTAATTTCTCCTGCTTCTCACCAGTCCTTGTGGATTTCAAATGAATTTTGTCTGCAAGACTCGTTTTTCGACTGTTTGAATGAAAGCAACGCATCTGTTAATACTCATGTAATGCATGTTAATAATACCGTATCAGATAATTCGATATTAAGTACGAATAGTAATAATGTATGTAAGTTTATTCCTGGTGCTAAAAAATTCAGGTTAGAAAAGGGTTTGAAGTACATGCATTTTAATGTCAATGGTATCAAAAGTAGAATTGATGAGGTTCGGCAATTATTAGTAACAGAAAGCAATATTGTTGCCTGTAGTGTTACAGAAAGTAAACTAAATAGCTGTGATTCAACCAATGTTTTTTATGTTAAAGGTTACTCTTGTTTAAGACTGGACAGAGATATTAATCGTGGCGGTGGAATGATCATCTATGTGAAAAAGCCGTTCAGTTTCTCAGAAATTCAAATCCCTGTTGGCTTAATTAAGAATAAGTTTTTAGAAATTAATTCGTTAATTATCAAACGAAATGGTTACCCAAATGTGGTCTTTACTACTGTTTATAATACTCCACCTAATGCAATTAATGTAAATCATAAGGATTGTGCTGTTGAATCCATACATGATGTCGTTAGTTTTCTTAGTAGAATTAAGTATGAACATATTGTAGCTGGCGACTTTAACATTGATTTGTTAGTTAAATCTAGGTTTAGTAAGGAACTGTTGATTTGTATGAACGAATTTAATTTATATCAATGTGTTGTGGGGCCGACTAGAATTACTCCTACCTCTGAAACATTACTTGATCATATTTATGTTAACGATAAAGATAAATACTATATTAATGGTAATTTTCCTTTCGCTGGTTCGGATCATAATTGTACATATGTAGTACGTAGGCATAATAGACGTAGTAGTTCTGTACTTATTGAAAGTCGAAATTTTACTAATTGTGACTGGGAAAAGCTGGAAATGGAATTTGTGGAAATTGATTGGTCGTTTTTGTCAGAGGGTAATATAAATGATAATATATTTAAGTTTGAAATGAAGGTGTTGGATCTGTTGGATAGGTTTGCCCCCGTAACGAGGAAAATGTGTAAAGCCCGTAATTGCCCTTGGTACTCTAATGAAGTTTCACAGTTGTGTATTTTACGTGACAAATTGAAGAAAAAGGCAATAATGTCAAAATGTAAAGTTGATTGGAAAGACTACAATGTTTGTAAATCACGGGCAAAGAATTTGTTAAATGTGTGTAAACGTAGATACTACCATAACAAGTTTAATTTGGGCACTGATTCTGAGAATCTATGGAATGTTGTAAATGAAATTACTGGGTTTAGAAAAAAAGATGTTCCCAGCATCACAAAACTTGTTACTGACAGTGGATGTGTTATCGAGGAAGAGAATGAGATATTTGACGAACTTTCAAGTGTTTTTATTGTTGATAAGATTCAAACGTACTCGGAATGTGAAATTAATAATAAAATTAATGAGTACTGCGATAAGTATGAAATGAACAGTGGTGAAACAATCTCATTACCGCTAGAGATTACTGAGACCGAAATCAAGGAGGCTATCAGTAAAGTTAAAGGTTCTGGAAACAGTAAGTTTCATGTTCCTGCTAGGGTTGTAAAGCAGTTGGTGGGTATAATTTGCCCTCTTACGATTATGTTTAACTTTATGTTTAAATCTTGCACTATACCTGTACAATTTAAAAGCTCAACTATTTCTGCTTTATATAAAGGAAAGGGTTCTAAATTAGGTGCTCGAAGTTATAGAGCAATCTGTTGTGCAACATATCTTTGTAAAGTTTTTGAGTTTGTTGTATTTCGAAGACTAAGCAGAATGGTTGACGATGACTTAGACGACAGGCAATTTGGGTTCAGAAAGAACAGAGGCTGTGATAATGCCATTCAATTCTTCACACAGAGTGTTCATGATAGTATAGATGTACGTAATGGCAGAGTTGTTGCTGTCTTTGTGGATTTAAAAATGGCTTTTTACAGTGTCCAGCATGATTTGCTAATGTGTAAACTTATTGATAAGTATAAACTTGAACCGTCTATGGTCAAGCTCATGAAAAATTATTTTTCTGGTAGAATTGTTAATTTAAAAAATGGAAAGGATGCTGTGTCTAGTTACAGAAACATAGAAACTAGTACGGGTGCTGGGAGTTCACTAGGTCCGTTATTATTTAGTTTGTTTATTAATGATGTAGGCTCGTGTTTTGATATTGAGTATGCTTTGTACGCTGATGATTTAGTATGCTGGCTTGGTGGAACCGAAGTCAATAATGTTATCGAGAAAATCAATTTAAACATAAATAAGCTGCAGAACTGGTGTGTTGAAAATAAACTGGAAATTAATGTAGACAAGACGAAATATGTCATATTTCATAAAGGTGGTGATAGTGTAGTAAAGGATATGATGTATAACGATGTCATACTTAATGATATAATTGTCGAAAGAGTTTTTCACTTTAAGTATTTAGGTACTGTTTTAGATAGTACTCTAACTTTTAATGATCATTATGACTATGTTGAGAGAAGAATGAAATGTGCAGTATCAAGAATGTATTCAATTAAGAGATATATTCCTGAAAAATTTGTAGGTACACTACTACATGCGTATGTTATCTCCATCTATGAAAGTTCTATTTGTGTATGGGCTGTGCAAACTTCTCGTAAACTTAAGCGTATTCAAAATATAATTGATAGATTCATCCTAAATTATTTTGTTCCAAAATTGTGTAAGTTTAACCCTTTTAAGTCTGGTAAATACTTTACGAAAGGGAAGCGTAAAAAGTGTAACAAAATTCTTATTAATGACCTCTTAATAAGATTAAACTTATTCACGTTAGCTGAAAGAAAAGCCCTTAACCTCATTAAATTAGTTTGGAAAAGCTTAAATGCTGGATATGCCGGAACAAAAAACTGGTTTGTGTTAAGTAATATGCACTCGTGTACTTTTCCTAGAATAAAAGCTGTACGTAGTAGAAAGTCCTCGGTTAAGAATGTGGCTGTTAGTATGTGGAATAGTTTGCCCAGACATTGGGTGTACGATGATTTATCCCTAGTTGAATTAGTTAACTTAGCTAAGCAGTGGTTGGCTTCAAAGAGAAATGACACGGTGGTGCTCTATTGATAAGTAAATTGTATTTTTACACTATTGTTAAATAATTGTATTTTACATTGATTGTGTTATGATTTGTGGAATGTTAGTTCGAGTTATTATTGTATCAAATTGAACTTTATTGCTTATGTGACTTGGGGGTATAGCGGCGATCACCCTTGAGGTGCATTGCTGATTTCAATTATGTAATTGAATGGACCGTGTTGTCACTGAAATAAAGCTGAATCTGAATCTGAATCTCTATGACTTCTGGCAGTAGTGGTCTTCTAAGTCCGTAGGTGGTTTGTGCGAGGTACAAGTGGAATGATAGGTAAGCTGTCTTTAGGGGACCGGCTAGTGAGTTCCATAGCTAGAGACCTAACTAGTGAAGCTTTAAATCAATTTAAATTACAGCCTTTGACCTCCGGGCATTAACTAACAAAAACGCCAAATGTTAAGAGGAGTTTGCAATGTTCCCACTAGTGTAATGCGCACAGATCCTACACTATGCAGTGGTGTAGGGCAGCCTCATACAACATACATTCAAGACCTTTCATCTCTGTGTTTGTAGCTTATATTTTATGGCTTATTCTATTAATTTGAATACTTTTCTTTTTTAGAATTCGTTTTGGGAACATTTTCCTATTTTTTAAATTACATAATCATTATCAATTCCAAATAGATTAAAGTGATAGAAAATATTAGAGAAAGTTGCATTTATAGCATCCTCAAAAGGTTCACAAGAAAACAATTGATTGACATGCAAAGAGCTATTACTCAATACAAAATCTGGTGGCAGAGCCAATCTGGAAGAACAGTATTTACTTCATAATTGTTTCGCAAATTGTGATATTTATGTTTTTTATTCCACCATTATCTTTTTATTAAGCTTTGGATTCTTCCTCCAGCTATGGAAAATGTACGCCACAATTTTGTAATATTTTTCCGTAAGTGGAAAAACGCCAATGATACCAACCAACGATTAACTACCAGTTATATTAGCGCAAATATTGTAACTACTGAACTGTTAATTAATTAATTAATTTATATGTTTTCCAATTGGTTTTCGGGTTTGAAAATTTTATGATGTTAAACTAGGAAGAATACCCTAATTTGTTTGCGTTGTAATAACTTTGACTGCAAATAATTGTAAGGAGGCATTCAGGTAGAATCGATAAAAACAGTAAACTTAATTATACCTTTTATGATCAAAACGAAATGTATTAATAATCTGAATCTCCATTTCTTTGGGCAAGTCGATAAATCAAGTAGTATTCATTGTTGCAAGTAAAAATAAAGACCAAGTACCACAAGACTACAGTTTTAATTTCCATTGAGCATTGTCTTTCAATTAATAAATAAAATGATAAAATAGGCAATTCTTGAAGTTAATATTTAAAGGATAACAATTACATTACAGGTACAATTATCGTAGCTACAGGGGAAGAAGAAAGACATTTAATTAATCTTCTTAATTAGGATTTGTTGGATATTAGTGAGAGAAAAGTAATGAGTAATTCCATAAATGACAATGATAGCTTACTAATCTCCTATTAAAGAAAAATTTTGGCGCACTAAAGTGCAAATAATATTGCAAAAAGAATTCCTGGTACACAAAAGGAAAATTTGTTTCAGTATAACAAAATATTTCTTTGTTCACAATGTACCCTGGACTAAACTACGCCAAAGAAATCCTATCGTGATAACGACCGCGAAAGAAAGTATTTTGAACTAATGTTTTAGATTTACATTCAATGGATCAAAGATTCAATAATAAATACTTGAATAGTATTTGAATTTAAGTTTTACTTTATATATTATATCGTCAGTTTTAATGTACAATACATTTTTTGTAAATATAGATAGAATATTTCCATAGTTATTAATTAAGAATCATGGAAAAGTGCTTATTATTTCTTTCCAATAGATTATATCTAAGACACATTTTTAGTCAATACCGCTAAGTAAAATAAGTCGAAGAATGGCGAACCCCATGAACAATCACACATTTATTGGAAAACATCTAAAAATACGTCTTCTGGGTATGTAATTATTTTTGCAAACAAGTTTAGCAAGTCGGGCTTGTTGAAGGCAAGGCAAGTAACCTATTGGATAATTAATACAATGACTGCTTTATTTCTTTAAAAAGAAATAAAGCAGTCAAAGTAAATACTTACAATGGCATTAAATCTTTTATAGTAAAGATATTTAAAATATGACATATTTTTAAAATAGTAATGACACGGCCTGAATAAACTGAAGACTCCACCACAGCAAGACGTATGGTCCTCTTGGCGTAACATTATACAATAGGAATCAGAAAACATTTCAAAATTACAACAGATCAATTCATCAAATCGTACAAAAATAACCTCCAACAAAATGTCTAGTGAAAATAGCGCTGAACCGAAATGTGTGTTATGCTGCAATTATTTTGACAGAAGTCGGCAAAAACAACGCTTGCTGAAACCGTCAGTGTCAATTATATCTTGTGTGAAACACATTCCCAATGATATATGCCAAACAGTGGATTGGAGTCTGTTTGATGACATCAACGTATTATCCATATTTTGTGAGAAATGCTACGACATTGTAGGAAGACTTTCAAAATTCGACCAGGATTTAGAAAAACTACAGAAACAAATCAGTGAATTAGTGAATCTTCTCGTTGTACATGTTGAGGAACAGAGATCGCGACATGGTGAAAATACGGCATCTAAATCTTTTATCTTGGATGCAGATACTGGAATGGATTGCGAAAATGTTTCGCAATCAATATCAATGGATCCCATTGTCAGAGAACCAAATTGTTCACTTAATAACTACGACGAGGTAGAACATCTTGCTGACGCTGACTCTTTGGATTCACCTAATACAGAATACGAAAATCCAAATGAAGAAATTGACCAACAAGGAGACATAAATACGAATTTTGTTTCGCAAAGTAAAGCGTGCTCTTTAAGTAAGTCATCATCAAAGAAAATGCTGTTTTTTTGTTCTTATCTTTAAAATTTTCGTCAAAAATGAATATTTTACTCCAAATAGTTGGAATGAATATTTTGTATCTGTATTCGTAAACATTATATTGTACAGCACGCAACTATAATTCTATTAGAAAGCTATATTTTTACCCGTGGCCTTATAGTAGCTGAATGCAAACTTAAACTAGGTAACCTGACTATAGCCAACAGTAAGTTAAAAGAGTATTTAAATAAGTTTTTAGATTTATACTTCGTATAGTGGACTTTGGACAGCAATATGATCGATGTACATTTTTATTAATATTCATATTTTGTTACTAGTCTAAAATGTCAAACATCCTACCATTTTACAAATAGCTACTAATATAATTATGAAATATACATTTCTGTGGATTTCAGAACCCTTTGTCAAGCCTCCAGAGCATGTGAAACCAAAATCTGGTCTGCAAAAGGTGTTGGAAGGCAGTTCTGGATATCCATGTCCAACATGTCACAAAAAATTCTCGCGCTACACCATAATGAAGAAGCACGACTGCTCAAAGCCAACCGTGGAATGTGAAACTTGTGGAATGTCCTTTTCCAGTGGAGGTGTCTTGAAAATTCATATTCGTTCACATACGGGGGAGAAACCTTATAAATGTGAGACATGTGGAAAAGCCTTTTCTATTAAAAACAATTTAACAGAACATATGAACTTGCATACTGGAAAGAGGAACTTCGCATGTGACATTTGCCAAAAAACGTTCAAAACGGG
The DNA here is from genome assembly GCA_020352615.2 of Yoshiicerus persimilis. Lineage (NCBI taxonomy): Eukaryota > Metazoa > Arthropoda > Collembola > Entomobryomorpha > Tomoceridae > Yoshiicerus > Yoshiicerus persimilis. The sequence goes on from JABJWA020000063.1 coordinate 45,015, forward strand.
TACAGCATTGATTAGTCATAAATCCCGAGTGCACATAAGGAAGGAAGACAAAATGTTTAAGTGTGATGTGTGTTCCAAAAGCTTTATTGATTTAAAGACATTAAAAGTACATATGATTCAGCACTCAAGCGGAACATCAAATCCATTTAAGTGTGAAATTTGTGAAAAAGGTTTTCCTAATTCTAAATGTGTTATGAGACACATAGAAGGGGTTCACTCACAGAAGGAAAAGCGATACAAATGTGATGAATGTGAAAAACGGTATTTTAGTAATACCCAATTGAAAAAACACATGTTAACGCACAAAACAGACAAGCGATTTCAGTGCAGTTATTGTGAAAAGAATTTTAAAAGTGAGGGGTATTTAAAAATACACGAATCGACACACACAGAGAAAGGAACATTTGATTGTAAAACTTGTGGTAAATCACATAAATCTGCCCTTCATTTACAAATGCACCAGAGATCACACAAAGAGAAACAAATTTGTGAGTTATGCGGAAAATCAGTATCTTTCCAAAACATGGGAGCTCATATACAAGGGGTTCACGAAGGCAAGAAAAAGAAGAAAATAGGAAAACGACAAATTTTTGCATGCACAATATGTGACGCGACATTTACACATAAACGAAATTTTGTTCGCCATAACGAAGAATTTTGTCATGTTTGTTGCAAACTCTCCGCTTTCCAAGGGCATACTTTGCTAGATCATCAAATCCAAGATCACACTGTAAGGACACAACTATATTTCGATGGAGCCGGTCCATTTGTGGTCACCAGTGAAAACGAAAGAGAAACTTTAATCTACTTGCCTATGAAAAAAAGCAGAAGTCAGTCTCAAAAGAAAATCAACTACAATGAAAGTTCATCTGAAGATATCAGTGAAAATACAGATTCAGATTGTTCTAACGAAAGGAAGAAGATTGTCACTTATGAGGAATCCAAAATAGAAGTAAAAACTGAAGACGAATTTCCGAAATTGAGGATGATTTTTCAGAAGTTGACGATTTTTGATAGATATTTTGATCACAATTACAACATTCATTCGATTTAATATTTAAAGTTCATTTCTTCGTTTTCAGAACAGTGAAATGAGAAATATGCAAGGAATAGTAATCGTCAAAGGTCTATTTGTTCACAGGCTATTGAAATGAATTTCGGTAAAAGTCCTGTCAATGTCCACTTTTGGTTTAACCGTGTTCCAATAAAAAATTTCTAAAATTTCCCAAGAATCAAGTCTGCATAATGAAAATGCAATTTTGACAAATAATCCAAGGAGATAAAAATGGTTGTAGGTCCACAGCTTTGTAAAATTCGGTAAAAAACCAAAGAAGGTTCTGGGAAAAGTTATTTGGACAGAAAAGTGTTTGAAGCTGTTGGTTTTCAAGACTAAAAAATAATTGATTAATTTGATGGCCATAATAGCTGTTTCACATTTCAAAAGTATAGTAATAAGTAAAATATGTTGTTTGGCTTAATTGCACACAAAGGTGTATGATAACGCAAAAACATTCTTTAGAAGGAGTTGGTATTGAATTATAGCAAATGTACTTAAAAAGTGATATTAAAAGAAACTTGTAAATCTTCATTTTAAAGCACTGTTTATGCTCTGCTGCATGTTTTCAATATATATATATATGTCACGGCGATTGAGAGAATTTATGGATTGAGAGAATGTAGTTAAATGCAAATAACTTTTTTCTATTACAGCTAAAGATATAAAATTTGGAACACGAATTAATACTCACAATATTATGAGTAACTTTTTTATAAGTAAAGTCTTAACCAATTTTCATCTGGATAGCTAATGTAGAAAAGAAGTTAATTTACTAATGAATTCAATTTTTTTAATTGTTTAATATTTTAAATACTAAATATTAATAACTTCTTTTCTGTAATTGCTATCCAGATAGCATTCGGTGAAGACATTACATATATAAGTATTAAGTCGTGTACCAAATTTTGTCTTTATCTACAATAGAATTATTTGCATTTAACTACATTCTCTTAATCCCTAAGAAATTCTCTCATTAACCCTGTCATATATACAATTCGAAATTAGTTGACTATTAAGTGGTTTTATGGTGCACTTATCCATGACTGAGGGTATTAAACTATTAATGGCTTCAATACTGGATTAATGGTGGACATGGAGACTAGGAAGTAGGAAACAAAACTTAGGAAGATTAAGCCCATAAAACGTTTTACATGCCGCTATGATAATATTGTAGTTTTCATGATTCTGTGAAGTTTGCCTTCGTAGCCTAATATGACTCACATTGCACATTATTTCCACATATTCCAAGTGTAGAAACGCACTGTTTGGTAAATGAAAACATTCGTCAGTATACGGTTTAATCCTAATCAAAGTATGAAAGACCTTTAAATGTGAATGTGTTGCAATAACATGTTGTACTTATAATTTTCAAAAGTGGTAAAGTAGGTAATAAGTGGTCTTCCTTTGCAATTCGATTTAATGATACAATAATTTAATTTCAGTTCCAAAACCAAATTACATAGACTATACATAAACTTGGTATTTATAAATGACGGTATATAACGTAAAAACTCACAAATGAATTTCTTACTCAGAATTCTGCCAAGCAAAGAATTCTCTTCACCGACATGGTCACGAAAATTAAATTTCTTGGTAAATGGTCTTTTCGTAAAAATATAATTCGAAAATCTGAGGAAAACAATATCCTCATATTACATAATTGTTTTCATACGATTGGTCTCTATGTAAATGTAATTACATTCTTTGGAGGTTTGCCCATTATCTGGGATAAATCGAGAAAGGTTTTCGTGATACAAAAATCCCAAAAGTTAATAAAGGCGTCTTCGTTTTTCATTTTTCTGTTTACCGGCTATGAAATATTTCAACTTGTGTCAGAGTTAAAAAATCCTAACAAAGTGTTCATTGAAATAATTTGCATTTCCATGTGGACAATAACATTCTCTATTTCCATTATATTGATTTATCATTTCCAAATTAAGCAACAGGAATGTATCAACCTATTAAATTTTCTAAACTCAACGAAATTTCAGCTTACCCTACAATATCAGTTTATGAAGAATATTCCTAGTGGTGAAGCCACTGTTGCAAAGAAAACGTCAATGAACTATGTCAAAATTATTCATTTTCTTTCAAAAACTTTAATGCCAATGTTTTCTTTTGCGGCAATAACGGTGCAAGTTGTCGTTATTTTAATTCCAGGGAAGCACGCACTCTACAATTTTATTTCCGGAAGTCGTGGTGACTTCGTGGCTTTGAAAATTTCTTTATTCTTATTTCAAATCACGCTGGGTACCATTGGAGGAGGCATTTTGTCATTTATTGTTATGTACATCATAATGTATATCCTACTCAATTCTTACGGGTTGCAAAATAATGTCAGGTAAATCTGTTTCAGGGATGCCGACCCAGGGTTTTTGGGTTTTTGGGTTTTTGGGTTTTTGAGCAAAAACCCGACCCACTTTTTTATCAAAAACCCATGGGTTTTTGGGGTTTTTGGGTTTTTGCTAGGCGGGAATGTAAAACACACCGTAATTTTCTTAACAAATTGCCGTTTATCCTGCAAAATATGAATATACTTGACAATAATAGTTAAGAACTATCCTTCTTCATCATATTTTTCCTTTATGACTCAAAAAAGAATAAATATTAAGTAATATACACAGAGTATTACATTGTTTTGGTAGACCAAAAACCCAATAACCCAAAAACCCAAAAACCCCAAAAACCCACAAAAACCCATGGGTCGAGGGTTTTTGCTCAAAAACCCATGGGTTTTTGCATCCTTGATCTGTTTAAATAAATATAATTTTGTTTGTAACTTGTAAATTTGATTCTGAAAAGGAAATTAATTAGCACGATCTTATTTTTAGCACGAAAAACATAGAATTATCTATAAAGGAAGAAATAATGTTCTTCAATCAACTCCGCATATTGAACGTTACTTTTGGTGGCAGTTTAACATCTGCAGTTATTCCTTCGTTGGTCATCTTAGTAGGAAGTGCAACGCTGTTGGGAAATTTCTGTTCCGTGCGGTATTACAGCAAATTTAATATAGAAACATATTTTATGTTCCCATTAACTGCCATTGGAGCAATTAGCTATCTTACAATTATGCTGATGGGATTGGCTACTTGCTGGAAAAGTTCATCAATTTTTCTGAGCAATATTAAATCCTCTCCTTTAAAAGCACATTTATTGGAGAGAAAACAATTTCGTACTCTTCAGAGATTTGGTTTTCGCCTTGGTCCACTCAAAGCTGTTAAATATGAACGGATATTTGACTTTTACGAAAAACTTATTTGCTACTTAGTGACTATGTTAGTTGCAATTCCTCATTAACTAAATCAAATTTATTGTAAACTAATGTATAATTTTACTCCTTCAGTCCAAGAAACGAATAAACGATGATAACAGGAAATGATATTTTAGTCTGATAATAAATGGTTCCGTAATAAGCTCTTAGCAGAAGACGCCAGAGTGAAAGCTCTTCTAATAGAGGCATTTTTAAATGGCACAGTAATAATCAGGTTGCGTTAAACTTATGAGCTGAATTTAATTGCATATTGTGATACTTAATACTAAAGGACCTTCTTAATTGTGCAATTTTTTAAAGTATAGTGTACACAAAAAATTAATGTCATGTCTAAAAAGCAAAAGAAATCTAGCTATTTTGTTTAATAGTAGGAAATGTGCAACATTTCCAAAATTGCAAAGCATTGTCAGACAAAATGGGTTAGCAAAAGAATGTGAGATAATATTCCTAAAAGTAAAAAAGGCAGTATTCCAATATAGTATAATGTCCAACTTATAATTTCGAAAGCAGCAAGGTAAGGAAAATATTTAGGTTTTTCCTAGTACTTTTAATGTTTTAATGATAATTGGAATTAACTCCAGTACCAAGTCCCAGGTAGCAATGGAATTCTGACATAGCAACATGTGTTTCGTCGAACTTGATGAATGCTAAATGTTTTGAGTCGGATGAAAATCTAAGGGCGT
>JABJWA020000064.1:0-55016 GCA_020352615.2 Yoshiicerus persimilis
CTGCAATACAAATTTTACTTAATTAACCAGTAAATCTTTTAATACATTGGAACCATTACTAGAAATATTAAGTTGAATTACTGCAAAATAATGGACCATTGCAAATGATTTTATGTAACGGTCGCAGGAAAAATTTAAATTGGTTGTCAACTCATGAATACAGTGATTTTAAAAATGTCCATAAAAACAGCGATAAAAAATGTGGATAAAGTAATTATAAATGTTACAGTTTGGTATAATAAATATTTCGCCTTTTATTATTGAGATGCTCAGTAATATGTATTTTTGAATTTAGCATTACAGTAGAGGCTTTTGGAACCTTAGCTATTGTCGTAGCAGTTGTAGTGGGAATTAAAAGAATAACCTCCTATTTCAAACAAATGTAAGTTGCAAATTAAATTTTAATCCACGTAGCAGTAGCTGTCCCTTGCATGTTTTGTTAATTATTTAGCGCAAAAATCATAAATGAACAATGCATTAATACAATTTATTGTAAAAAGTAGTATTCAAGATATGGTAGTACTGTCTTAAGTAAGTGTTTAGTGGCAGTGTTTATTGTCATAGTTGTTGTAAATGAACAATGCTTTATAATTAATATATATTCCATGCATCTCATGTAATCTTTGGATGAAATACATTTTCAGTAGCGCTATTTACGGAGCTGCCATTGAAAGAAACAATTCTCATTCGGACCCTGAGTTCACCATGGAAGATGGTTCAGAAGCAGATGATTATGCCTAAGGTGTTTGTAATGTGAAAATGGTAATATGACTTATATTTGAATGGAAAATAAGTGTTATAAATATTAAAATCAGGAAGATGACATTGCACCAAACGTCATTCAAAGCTGACTAAAATTACATTAAAACTCCATTAATTAATATAGAAGGTGAGAGCATACAAAAATAGATGATATCTTTTTGCTATACTTGGTTATTTATCTACAAACCTTTTGTCGTATCACTGTCCAATTTGTACTGATTATTATTATATTTCAGATAACTTCATCGTGAATCGACGGGCGGACATCCTCTGTATTTACGTTTAATATTGTCAGCTGAAAAGGCATCGTACCTTAGAAGTAGCTTTGTACCCATTGATGTAATAATAATACTGGCATGTATTTTCCAAATTGCCAATTGTGTGTCATAATTAGTAAATTGCTTAAAAACCATTCACTGTATATCAAAGTCTTAACAATTCTCTTGACAATAATGTCATTAAAGTCAAATCTAACTTTCATTGGTTAATAATTCATTTTCTCTGATAATGTTTACAGCTGTTATGCTTGACTTTACATTGCAGTCCATCTAAATGAATTTGGGATGATTTAATTAAACATCAAAATGTATTTAAATGCTAGCTCCAAACTAGCTATTAGCTTTCGTTGGTTTTTTCGACAATAGTAATTATCCGCAAAATTAATTATCTTTTGAAAACAATTAGTTTTACCGTTTCCGTAAAAATAGTTTTTCCATTTTATGGCAAATAATAGTGATTTAAGGCTTTCAAATTGTACCTTGGACAGTTAAATTTCCTGCATTGAATCGCTTGTTTTTCGGCATGCTGCTTGTCTTGTATACGAATGTGTGAATAATAATATTGTGACTCAATAGTCTAGTAGTAGACAGTGTAATCAAGTCTGCAAACATTAATCACAAACCTCATTATTCGTCTATCTTAATATTTTAAGCTGTAATCTTTACTATGAAATTTATGTTTTGCTTTGAGACAACAGTTGTCTAAGCTAAAATATTTCCACTGTGCATGTTGTACGGTCATTCTGAGCTGTAAATTAGGCCGACAATTTAGATAATTTATATTCAGAGATATTGTCGTATACATTTAAGAAACATTAAAGAAATACCATTAAATAAGTTCATATAAAATTTAAAAATTAAATTAAAATAAGTAAATTGTCTTCAAATTTCCGTTTTCAGCTTGCCTATTACATACATGAGAAAACAGCTTCATTATTTGGTTATAGGGACTGCAATAAAAAGTGTTATCTAGGTTGAAAGACCTAAACATGTCATCCAGTTTCAGCCGTTCCTTTAAAATTACATAAAGGTGGTCAGGTAATTTAGGAATAATAATAGGATTCCTTTTAACTATTTCTGACATCGTTCTGGAATGACTTAATTAAAACTGAGTTTGCAGTTATGCTAATTGAAAAACGCTAAATGCAATAACTGCTAATTCCCAAAAATTTTAATACTGCACTTTGTTGTTATGACCTTCGGTATTTAACGTAGTATAACTCACTGCAAGCCAAAATATTAAAGACGCCTAATAATGGAATCCATACATAATATTAAATGAAATTTTTTATTTTTTATTTAAGACCTAAATTCCAGATTTCAGGAAATTCCAGAAAAGTGCAGCATAACTGCAGTGATGAAAATAGTATTTCAGAAAAGGTCGGCCGGCAAAAATCAGAGTCCTCCAAAATAGGGCACATCTTTGTACTTTGGCTTTTCAAAGAATTATTTGACCAACATACCTTTAACTGATTTTGAGCAAACTAGAGATTGCAGTGTAACTGTGTACTGGCTATAGTATTGCAGTACTACTTCCAATTCTTGCAGTACAGGGGGCTAGTTACATGAACAACATAAATTACTAAAACGCAAAAATAATTATTTAAATGATACACAAATTACCTTAGTTAATTTGATATCAATTACAGGTATGATTTCCTTAAAATTGTGGAACCTATTTTGATTATTAGTAGATGCTAAGAAAAATTTGCAATTCAATGTTTGAAATCAGTTGTAATACAAGTAGTGATGGGCTTTTTTACAATGCACAATTAATTAATGCACAATAATGAGCTTTTCACAATTGATTTTATACTAGTTTTGATGCTGCTGTGATTATATGCAAACGACAGCTTTCTCTATGATAACGATTGTAATATGATATGCTAAACAAAGTTTTATCAATAGCATAAATTACAGAAATTAAACAAGCACAGAAAGCTAATTAAATAATGACAAAGTAAGTAATTATTGTAAAAACATTCAAAGACCGTTAAATATTCACTATGACAGCTTCTTATAATACAGTTGTAAAACATTAATATGTAAACTGGGAATCAATAAATTGTTGATTTGCGCATTGTTTAATTTAATTTAACAATAAAAATTTCTTAAATGGAGAATACATTTAATCAGACTGTATTGCCAGTTCATAACATTCAGTGTAGGTTTTATTCAGTATAACAGAATGTGAAACTGCATAAAAATAAAGAATTACTTGATGTATTGTAAAAAGTGTAATTACGGATGCTAGCAACAGTAAGAAAACCAGTATCAAAATTAACAAACAGTGCAACAGATGCCGTAGCCATACAGGGAGATTCTTCGCATGATTTGCAGCTTCCCATTCAATAGATCCATTTTCAAAATTATTTTCAACTACGTAGTTTGGATTTTTTGCGTAATTCCAGTAGTGCTGTAATGTTTGGAGTGGAAAATTTGAACTGGAATTGGTGTTCAACGAAGATGTATTACCAAATGGAAAATCAGGAAGAGTAGACGGAGATACTGTAGACGTCATTTTGCATTCAGCACATAATAAAGTCAGCAATCCAAAAAAGTAGGCGTGGAAATAACTAAATCGAACAATATGTGTAATTAAAGCTTCTTATAGAACGAAGCAAAGAAAACAAGATAGTGTTCACAACTAAGCTTAACCAGAACAATGTAAATGAAAACCAAATATAATACCAAAGTAATTCAATACCACCTGCAAAACAGCATGTTGAGTTGTCTTGTTGAAGTCGGATGATTTGTTGCTTTTTCAACTAAGTAACACTTCAAACTAACACAGACAATAATAAAATTTTCTGCACTTGATTACGTCAACTTAACGTATTTCTAACATGAAAATGAAAGAGCGGAAGCCGGCCAGAATTGTTTACTTATGTTAAAACATTCACGGTCATGTGAAATGGAATTAGTTTATGCACGTTTTGCAAATATTCTCAAAAGAATTTGCCTACAGAGATTAAACTTATACTGCAAAGCATTCGAAGTTCAACTTATTTTTTATACCACAAAAGGTCATGCCATTTCTTTTTATGAAACAATTATAGGTATATGTATCATGCGTTATTTTGGGTTTCATAAAGTCAGTAAATGTAATTTGAATGAAAACATTTAAATGCAACGATTTGAACACTTTGTGTCATAATGTTGTACAAAACCTAATGCATTACATAAAAACTGCGGCAATAATTTTTGGAATACACAATTATACGAAACATTGCTAAGAAGTTTAGCATATGACCAATGCAACACTACAAATATGCAAATTTATGATTACCTATGTTTTGCTCTTGAGCTCGCTTGCTATCGGTCCTCATTTGGTCTTATCCCTACTTGGTCTTGCCTGAGATGCTCTTGACGGAGATGCTCTTGACTGAGATGCTCTTGACTGAGATGCTCTTAGCCTGACTTGCTCTTACCCAAACGTAATATTATCCTGAGTTGCTCTTTATCGTATATCCTCTTTGCAACTACTTTTACTACTTTTATTGAAGCCAGAAGTAAAGTGTAAAAATGGAAGAAAGAAAAGACAATACACAAAATTGTTTAATACTTGCAATATGTATTACCTTTATAAACTTCAGAAAACATCTGCCGACTTGTAAACGTGAAAAACATTTTTATAAACGAAAATATATCAGCATTCATTAATGGCAAAGAATTCCATACTTATTTTTAAGTTGCTAATTTATTGCTGATGCACGTGCACCAGGCACCAAATTCTGAGTTGTGTTGTAATTTTGAAATATAACTAATGTTGCTGTGCCAAACGAGCGAAGGCAAAAAGTTTTTCAAAAATCCAAATTTTATATATCAACTTTTATTCAAAAGGTATAAAAAGGCCCACTTTTTTATTGTTGATGTTGGTACTCTAGAGGTCACTCTACAACTCTGCCATTCCACATTATTCCTATCCTTTAGGGAAACTTTTTTATGACACTTGCAATATCTCCAAAAATCCAAATTTTTGAAATCAACTTTTTTCAAAACGTATAAAAAGGCCCACTTTTTTTATTGTTGATGTTGGTACTCCAGAGGTCACTCTACAACTCTGCTGTCTCACATTATTCCTATCTTCTAGGGAAACTTTTTTATGACACATGCAATATCTCCAAAAATCCAAATTTTTGAAGTCAACTTTTTTCAAAAGGTATAAAAAGGCCCACTTTTTTTATTGTTGATGTTCGTACTGTAGAGGTCACTCTACAACTCTGCTATCCCACATTATCCCGATTCCGGAGGGAAATTTTTTTTTGACATTTTCAGTTTCATAGAAAAATTTTGTATGACTTTCAAATCAACTTTTTTCAAAAGGTATAAAAAGGCTTACTTTTTTTATTGTTGATGTTGGTACTATAGAGGTCACTTTAAAACTCTGCTGTCTCACATTATCCCGATTCCGGAGGGAAATTTTTTTTTGACATTTTCAGTTTCATACAAAAATTTTGTATGACTTTCAAATCAACTTTTTTCAAAAGGTATAAAAAGGCCCACTTTTTTTATTGTTGATGTTGGTACTATAGAGGTCACTTTAAAACTCTGCTATCTCACATTATCCCGATTCCGGAGGGAATTTTTTTTTTGACATTTTAAGTTTCATACAAAAATTTTGTATGACTTTCAAATCAACTTTTTTCAAAAGGTATAAAAAGGCCCACTTTTTTTATTGTTGATGTTCGTACTGTAGAGGTCACTCTACAACTCTGCTATCTCACATTATCCCGATTCCGGAGGGAAACTTTTTTATGACATTTTCAGTTTCATACAAAAATTTTGTAAGACTTTCAAATCAACTTTTTTCAAAAGGTATAAAAAGGCCCACTTTTTTTATTGTTGACGTTGGTACTCTAGAGGTCACTTTACAAATCTGCTGCCGCACATTATTCCTATCTTCTAGGGAACCTTCTTTATGACACTTGCAATATCTCCAAAAATCCAAATTTTTCAAATCAACTTTTTTCAAAAGGTATAAAAAGGCCCACTTTTTTTATTATTGATGTTGGTACTCTAGAGGTCACTTTACAACTCTGCTGTCTCACATTATCCCGATTCCGGAGGGAAACTTTTTTATGACATTTTCAGTGTCATACAAAAATTTTGTATGACTTTCAAATCAACTTTTTTCAAAAGGTATAAAAAGGCCCACTTTTTTTATTATTGATGTTGGTACTCTAGAGGTCACTTTACAACTCTGCTGTCTCACATTATCCCGATTCCGGAGGGAAACTTTTTTATGACATTTTCAGTGTCATACAAAAATTTTGTATGACTTTCAAATCAACTTTTTTCAAAAGGTATAAAAAGGCCCACTTTTTTTATTGTTGATGTTGGTACTCTAGAGGTCACTCTACAACTCTGCTGTCTCACATTATTCCTATCTTCTAGGGAAACTTTTTTATGACATTTTCAGTTTCATACAAAAATTTTGTATGACTTTCAAATCAACTTTTTTCAAAAGGTATAGAAAGGCCCACTTTTTTTATTGTTGATGTTGGTACTCTAGAGGTCACTCTACAACTCTGCTGTCTCACATTATTCCTATCTTCTAGGGAAACTTTTTTATGACATTTTCAGTTTCATACAAAAATTTTGTATGACTTTCAAATCAACTTTTTTCAAAAGGTATAGAAAGGCCCACTTTTTTTATTGTTGATGTTGGTACTCTAGAGGTCACTTTACAACTCTGCTATCTCACATTATCCCGATTCCGGAGGGAAACTTTTTTATGACATTTTCAGTTTCATACAAAAATTTTGTATGACTTTCAAATCAACTTTTTTCAAAAGGTATAAAAAGGCCGACTTTTTTTATTGTTGATGTTGGTACTCTAGAGGTCACTCTACAACTCTGCTGTCTCACATTATTCCTATCTTCTAGGGAAACTTTTGTATGACATTTTCATTTTCATACAAAAATTTTGTATGACTTTCAAATCAACTTTTTTCAAAAGGTATAAAAAGGCCCACTTTTTTTATTGTTGATGTTGGTACTCTAGAGGTCACTTTACAACTCTGCTGTCTCACATTATTCCTATCTTCTAGGGAAACTTTTTTATGACATTTTCAGTTTCATACAAAAATTTTGTATGACTTTCAAATCAACTTTTTTCAAAAGGTATGAAAAGGCCCACTTTTTTTATTGTTGATGTTGGTACTCTAGAGGTCACTCTACAACTCTGCTGTCTCACATTATTCCTATCTTCTAGGGAAACTTTTTTATGACACTTGCAATATCTACAAAAATCCAAATTTTTCAAATCAACTTTTTTCAAAAGGTATAAAAAGGCCCACTTTTTTTATTATTGATGTTGGTACTCTAGAGGTCACTTTACAACTCTGCTATCTCACATTATCCCGATTGCGGAGGGAAACTTTTTTATGACATTTTCAGTTTCATACAAAAATTTTGTATGACTTTCAAATCAACTTTTTTCAAAAGGTATAAAAAGGCCGACTTTTTTTATTGTTGATGTTGGTACTCTAGAGGTCACTCTACAACTCTGCTGTCTCACATTATTCCTATCTTCTAGGGAAACTTTTGTATGACATTTTCATTTTCATACAAAAATTTTGTATGACTTTCAAATCAACTTTTTTCAAAAGGTATAAAAAGGCCCACTTTTTTTATTGTTGATGTTGGTACTCTAGAGGTCACTTTACAACTCTGCTGTCTCACATTATTCCTATCTTCTAGGGAAACTTTTTTATGACACTTGCAATATCTAAAAAAATCCAAATTTTTCAAATCAACTTTTTTCAAAAGGTATAAAAAGGCCCATTTTTTTATTGCTGATGTTGGTACTCTAGAGGTCACTTTACAACTCTGCTGTCTCACATTATCCCGATTCCGGAGGGAAACTTTTTTATGACATTTTCAGTTTCATACAAAAATTTTGTATGACTTTCAAATCAACTTTTTTCAAAAGGTATAAAAAGGCCCACTTTTTTTATTGTTGATGTTGGTACTCTAGAGGTCACTTTACAACTCTGCTATCTCACATTATCCCGATTCCGGAGGGAAACTTTTTTATGACATTTTCAGTTTCATACAAAAATTTTGTATGACTTTCAAATCAACTTTTTTCAAAAGGTATAAAAAGGCCCACTTTTTTATTGTTGATGTTGGTACTCTAAAGATCACTTTACAACTCTGCTATCTCACATTATTCTGATTCCGGAGGGAAACTTTTTTATGACATTTTCAGTTTCATACAAAAATTTTGTATGACTTTCAAATCAACTTTTTTCAAAAGGTATAAAAAGGCCCACTTTTTTATTGTTGATGTTGGTACTCTAGAGGTCACTTTACAACTCTGCTATCTCACATTATCCCGATTCCGGAGGGAAACTTTTTTGTGACATTTTCAGTTTCATACAAAAATTTTGTATGACTTTCAAATCAACTTTTTTCAAAAGGTATAAAAAGGCCCACTTTTTTATTGTTGATGTTGGTACTCTAGAGGTCACTTTACAACTCTGCTATCTCACATTATTCTGATTCCGGAGGGAAACTTTTTTATGACATTTTCAGTTTCATACAAAAATTTTGTATGACTTTCAAATCAACTTTTTTCAAAAGGTATAAAAAGGCCCACTTTTTTATTGTTGATGTTGGTACTCTAGAGGTCACTTTACAACTCTGCTATCTCACATTATTCTGATTCCGGAGGGAAACTTTTTTATGACATTTTCAGTTTCATACAAAAATTTTGTATGACTTTCAAATCAACTTTTTTCAAAAGGTATAAAAAGGCCCACTTTTTTTATTGTTGATGTTGGTACTCTAGAGGTCACTCTACAACTCTGCTGTCTCACATTATTCCTATCTTCTAGGGAAACTTTTTTATGACATTTTCAGTTTCATACAAAAATTTTGTATGACTTTCAAATCAACTTTTTTCAAAAGGTATAAAAAGGCCCACTTTTTTTATTGTTGATGTTGGTACTCTAGAGGTCACTTTACAACTCTGTTGTCTCACATTATCCCGATTCCGGAGGGAAACTTTTTTTATGACATTTTCAGTTTCATACAAAAATTTTGTATGACTTTCAAATCAACTTTTTTCAAAAGGTATAAAAAGGCCCACTTTTTTTATTGTTGATGTTGGTACTCTAGAGGTCACTCTACAACTCTGCTGTCTCACATTATTCCTATCTTCTAGGGAAACTTTTTTATGACATTTTCAGTTTCATACAAAAATTTTGTATGACTTTCAAATCAACTTTTTTCAAAAGGTATAAAAAGGCCCACTTTTTTTATTGTTGATGTTGGTACTCTAGAGGTCACTCTACAACTCTGCTGTCTCACATTATTCCTATCTTCTAGGGAAACTTTTTTATGACACTTGCAATATCTAAAAAAATCCAAATTTTTCAAATCAACTTTTTTCAAAAGGTATAAAAAGGCCCACTTTTTTTATTGTTGATGTTGGTACTCTAGAGGTCACTTTACAACTCTGCTATCTCACATTATCCCGATTCCGGAGGGAAACTTTTTTATGACATTTTCAGTTTCATACAAAAATTTTGTATGACTTTCAAATCAACTTTTTTCAAAAGGTATAAAAAGGCCCACTTTTTTTATTGTTGATGTTGGTACTCTAGAGGTCACTTTACAACTCTGCTATCTCACATTATCCCGATTCCGGAGGGAAACTTTTTTATGACATTTTCAGTTTCATACAAAAATTTTGTATGACTTTCAAATCAACTTTTTTCAAAAGGTATAAAAAGGCCCGCTTTTTTTATTGTTGATATTGGTACTCTAGAGGTCACTTTACAACTCTGCTATCTCACATTATCCCGATTCCGGAGGGGAACTTTTTTATGACATTTTCAGTTTCATACAAAAATTTTGTATGACTTTCAAATCAACTTTTTTCAAAAGGTATAAAAAGGCCCACTTTTTTATTGTTGATGTTGGTACTCTAGAGGTCACTGTACAACTCTGCTATCTCACATTATTCTGATTCCGGAGGGAAACTTTTTTATGACATTTTCAGTTTCATACAAAAATTTTGTATGACTTTCAAATCAACTTTTTTCAAAAGGTATAAAAAGGCCCACTTTTTTTATTGTTGATGTTGGTACTCTAGAGGTCACTCTACAACTCTGCTGTCTCACATTATTCCTATCTTCTAGGAAAACTTTTTTGACATTTTCAGTTTCATACAAAAATTTTGTATGACTTTCAAATCAACTTTTTTCAAAAGGTATAAAAAGGCCCACTTTTTTTATTGTTGATGTTGGTACTCTAGAGGTCACTCTACAACTCTGCTGTCTCACATTATTCCTATCTTCTAGGGAAACTTTTTTATGACATTTTCAGTTTCATACAAAAATTTTGTATGATTTCAAATCAACTTTTTTCAAAAGGTATGAAAAGGCCCACTTTTTTTATTGTTGATGTTGGTACTCTAGAGGTCACTCTACAACTGTGCTGTCTCACATTATTCCTATCTTCTAGGGAAACTTTTTTATGACACTTGCAATATCTCCAAAAATCCAAATTTTTCAAATCAACTTTTTTCAAAAGGTATAAAAAGGCCCACTTTTTTTATTATTGATGTTGGTACTCTAGAGGTCACTTTACAACTCTGCTATCTCACATTATCCCGATTGCGGAGGGAAACTTTTTTATGACATTTTCAGTTTCATACAAAAATTTTGTTTGACTTTCAAATCAACTTTTTTCAAAAGGTATAAAAAGGCCCACTTTTTTTATTATTGATGTTGGTACTCTAGAGGTCACTTTACAACTCTGCTATCTCACATTATCCCGATTGCGGAGGGAAACTTTTTTATGACATTTTCAGTTTCATACAAAAATTTTGTTTGACTTTCAAATCAACTTTTTTCAAAAGGTATAAAAAGGCCCACTTTTTTTATTATTGATGTTGGTACTCTAGAGGTCACTTTACAACTCTGCTATCTCACATTATCCCGATTCCGGAGGGAAATTTTTTTATGACATTTTCAGTTTCATACAAAAATTTTGTATGACTTTCAAATCAACTTTTTTCAAAAGGTATAAAAAGGCCCACTTTTTTTATTGTTGATGTTGGTACTCTAGAGGTCACTTTACAACTCTGCTATCTCACATTATCCCGATTCCGGAGGGAAATTTTTTTATGACATTTTCAGTTTCATACAAAAATTTTGTATGACTTTCAAATCAACTTTTTTCAAAAGGTATAGAAAGGCCCACTTTTTTTATTGTTGATGTTGGTACTCTAGAGGTCACTTTACAACTCTGCTATCTCACATTATCCCGATTCCGGAGGGAAACTTTTTTATGACATTTTCAGTTTCATACAAAAATTTTGTATGACTTTCAAATCAACTTTTTTCAAAAGGTATAAAAAGGCCCACTTTTTTTATTGTTGATGTTGGTACTCTAGAGGTCACTCTACAACTCTGCTGTCTCACATTATTCTTATCTTCTAGGGAAACTTTTTTATGACACTTGCAATATCTCCAAAAATCCAAATTTTTCAAATCAACTTTTTTCAAAAGGTATAAAAAGGCCCACTTTTTTTATTATTGATGTTGGTACTCTAGAGGTCACTTTACAACTCTGTTGTCTCACATTATCCCGATTCCGGAGGGAAACTTTTTTATGACATTTTCAGTTTCATACAAAAATTTTGTATGACTTTCAAATCAACTTTTTTCAAAAGGTATAAAAAGGCCCACTTTTTTTATTGTTGATGTTGGTACTCTAGAGGTCACTCTACAACTCTGCTGTCTCACATTATTCCTATCTTCTAGGGAAACTTTTGTATGACATTTTCATTTTCATACAAAAATTTTGTATGACTTTCAAATCAACTTTTTTCAAAAGGTATAAAAAGGCCCACTTTTTTTATTGTTGATGTTGGTACTCTAGAGGTCACTTTACAACTCTGCTGTCTCACATTATTCCTATCTTCTAGGGAAACTTTTTTATGACATTTTCAGTTTCATACAAAAATTTTGTATGACTTTCAAATCAACTTTTTTCAAAAGGTATAAAAAGGCCCACTTTTTTTATTGTTGATGTTGGTACTCTAGAGGTCACTCTACAACTCTGCTGTCTCACATTATTCCTATCTTCTAGGGAAACTTTTTTATGACACTTGCAATATCTCCAAAAATCCAAATTTTTCAAATCAACTTTTTTCAAAAGGTATAAAAAGGCCCACTTTTTTTATTATTGATGTTGGTACTCTAGAGGTCACTTTACAACTCTGCTATCTCACATTATCCCGATTGCGGAGGGAAACTTTTTTATGACATTTTCAGTTTCATACAAAAATTTTGTTTGACTTTCAAATCAACTTTTTTCAAAAGGTATAAAAAGGCCCACTTTTTTTATTATTGATGTTGGTACTCTAGAGGTCACTTTACAACTCTGCTATCTCACATTATCCCGATTGCGGAGGGAAACTTTTTTATGACATTTTCAGTTTCATACAAAAATTTTGTTTGACTTTCAAATCAACTTTTTTCAAAAGGTATAAAAAGGCCCACTTTTTTTATTATTGATGTTGGTACTCTAGAGGTCACTTTACAACTCTGCTATCTCACATTATCCCGATTGCGGAGGGAAACTTTTTTATGACATTTTCAGTTTCATACAAAAATTTTGTTTGACTTTCAAATCAACTTTTTTCAAAAGGTATAAAAAGGCCCACTTTTTTTATTATTGATGTTGGTACTCTAGAGGTCACTTTACAACTCTGCTATCTCACATTATCCCGATTGCGGAGGGAAACTTTTTTATGACATTTTCAGTTTCATACAAAAATTTTGTTTGACTTTCAAATCAACTTTTTTCAAAAGGTATAAAAAGGCCCACTTTTTTTATTGTTGATGTTGGTACTCTAGAGGTCACTTTACAACTCTGCTATCTCACATTATCCCGATTCCGGAGGGAAATTTTTTTATGACATTTTCAGTTTCATACAAAAATTTTGTATGACTTTCAAATCAACTTTTTTCAAAAGGTATAGAAAGGCCCACTTTTTTTATTGTTGATGTTGGTACTCTAGAGGTCACTTTACAACTCTGCTATCTCACATTATCCCGATTCCGGAGGGAAACTTTTTTATGACATTTTCAGTTTCATACAAAAATTTTGTATGACTTTCAAATCAACTTTTTTCAAAAGGTATAAAAAGGCCCACTTTTTTTATTGTTGATGTTGGTACTCTAGAGGTCACTCTACAACTCTGCTGTCTCACATTATTCTTATCTTCTAGGGAAACTTTTTTATGACACTTGCAATATCTCCAAAAATCCAAATTTTTCAAATCAACTTTTTTCAAAAGGTATAAAAAGGCCCACTTTTTTTATTATTGATGTTGGTACTCTAGAGGTCACTTTACAACTCTGTTGTCTCACATTATCCCGATTCCGGAGGGAAACTTTTTTATGACATTTTCAGTTTCATACAAAAATTTTGTATGACTTTCAAATCAACTTTTTTCAAAAGGTATAAAAAGGCCCACTTTTTTTATTGTTGATGTTGGTACTCTAGAGGTCACTCTACAACTCTGCTGTCTCACATTATTCCTATCTTCTAGGGAAACTTTTGTATGACATTTTCATTTTCATACAAAAATTTTGTATGACTTTCAAATCAACTTTTTTCAAAAGGTATAAAAAGGCCCACTTTTTTTATTGTTGATGTTGGTACTCTAGAGGTCACTTTACAACTCTGCTGTCTCACATTATTCCTATCTTCTAGGGAAACTTTTTTATGACATTTTCAGTTTCATACAAAAATTTTGTATGACTTTCAAATCAACTTTTTTCAAAAGGTATAAAAAGGCCCACTTTTTTTATTGTTGATGTTGGTACTCTAGAGGTCACTCTACAACTCTGCTGTCTCACATTATTCCTATCTTCTAGGGAAACTTTTTTATGACACTTGCAATATCTCCAAAAATCCAAATTTTTCAAATCAACTTTTTTCAAAAGGTATAAAAAGGCCCACTTTTTTTATTATTGATGTTGGTACTCTAGAGGTCACTTTACAACTCTGCTATCTCACATTATCCCGATTGCGGAGGGAAACTTTTTTATGACATTTTCAGTTTCATACAAAAATTTTGTTTGACTTTCAAATCAACTTTTTTCAAAAGGTATAAAAAGGCCCACTTTTTTTATTATTGATGTTGGTACTCTAGAGGTCACTTTACAACTCTGCTATCTCACATTATCCCGATTGCGGAGGGAAACTTTTTTATGACATTTTCAGTTTCATACAAAAATTTTGTTTGACTTTCAAATCAACTTTTTTCAAAAGGTATAAAAAGGCCCACTTTTTTTATTGTTGATGTTGGTACTCTAGAGGTCACTTTACAACTCTGCTATCTCACATTATCTTGATTGCGGAGGGAAACTTTTTTATGACATTTTCAGTTTCATACAAAAATTTTGTTTGACTTTCAAATCAACTTTTTTCAAAAGGTATAAAAAGGCCCACTTTTTTTATTATTGATGTTGGTACTCTAGAGGTCACTTTACAACTCTGCTATCTCACATTATCCCGATTCCGGAGGGAAATTTTTTTATGACATTTTCAGTTTCATACAAAAATTTTGTATGACTTTCAAATCAACTTTTTTCAAAAGGTATAAAAAGGCCCACTTTTTTTATTGTTGATGTTGGTACTCTAGAGGTCACTTTACAACTCTGCTATCTCACATTATCCCGATTCCGGAGGGAAATTTTTTTATGACATTTTCAGTTTCATACAAAAATTTTGTATGACTTTCAAATCAACTTTTTTCAAAAGGTATAGAAAGGCCCACTTTTTTTATTGTTGATGTTGGTACTCTAGAGGTCACTTTACAACTCTGCTATCTCACATTATCCCGATTCCGGAGGGAAACTTTTTTATGACATTTTCAGTTTCATACAAAAATTTTGTATGACTTTCAAATCAACTTTTTTCAAAAGGTATAAAAAGGCCGACTTTTTTTATTGTTGATGTTGGTACTCTAGAGGTCACTCTACAACTCTGCTGTCTCACATTATTCCTATCTTCTAGGGAAACTTTTGTATGACATTTTCATTTTCATACAAAAATTTTGTATGACTTTCAAATCAACTTTTTTCAAAAGGTATAAAAAGGCCCACTTTTTTTATTGTTGATGTTGGTACTCTAGAGGTCACTTTACAACTCTGCTGTCTCACATTATTCCTATCTTCTAGGGAAACTTTTTTATGACATTTTCAGTTTCATACAAAAATTTTGTATGACTTTCAAATCAACTTTTTTCAAAAGGTATGAAAAGGCCCACTTTTTTTATTGTTGATGTTGGTACTCTAGAGGTCACTCTACAACTCTGCTGTCTCACATTATTCCTATCTTCTAGGGAAACTTTTTTATGACACTTGCAATATCTACAAAAATCCAAATTTTTCAAATCAACTTTTTTCAAAAGGTATAAAAAGGCCCACTTTTTTTATTATTGATGTTGGTACTCTAGAGGTCACTTTACAACTCTGCTATCTCACATTATCCCGATTGCGGAGGGAAACTTTTTTATGACATTTTCAGTTTCATACAAAAATTTTGTTTGACTTTCAAATCAACTTTTTTCAAAAGGTATAAAAAGGCCCACTTTTTTTATTATTGATGTTGGTACTCTAGAGGTCACTTTACAACTCTGCTATCTCACATTATCCCGATTGCGGAGGGAAACTTTTTTATGACATTTTCAGTTTCATACAAAAATTTTGTTTGACTTTCAAATCAACTTTTTTCAAAAGGTATAAAAAGGCCCACTTTTTTTATTATTGATGTTGGTACTCTAGAGGTCACTTTACAACTCTGCTATCTCACATTATCCCGATTCCGGAGGGAAATTTTTTTATGACATTTTCAGTTTCATACAAAAATTTTGTATGACTTTCAAATCAACTTTTTTCAAAAGGTATAAAAAGGCCCACTTTTTTTATTGTTGATGTTGGTACTCTAGAGGTCACTTTACAACTCTGCTATCTCACATTATCCCGATTCCGGAGGGAAACTTTTTTATGACATTTTCAGTTTCATACAAAAATTTTGTATGACTTTCAAATCAACTTTTTTCAAAAGGTATAAAAAGGCCCACTTTTTTTATTGTTGATGTTGGTACTCTAGAGGTCACTTTACAACTCTGCTATCTCACATTATCCCGATTCCGGAGGGAAACTTTTTTATGACATTTTCAGTTTCATACAAAAATTTTGTATGACTTTCAAATCAACTTTTTTCAAAAGGTATAAAAAGGCCCACTTTTTTTATTGTTGATGTTGGTACTCTAGAGGTCACTCTACAACTCTGCTGTCTCACATTATTCTTATCTTCTAGGGAAACTTTTTTATGACACTTGCAATATCTCCAAAAATCCAAATTTTTCAAATCAACTTTTTTCAAAAGGTATAAAAAGGCCCACTTTTTTTATTATTGATGTTGGTACTCTAGAGGTCACTTTACAACTCTGTTGTCTCACATTATCCCGATTCCGGAGGGAAACTTTTTTATGACATTTTCAGTTTCATACAAAAATTTTGTATGACTTTCAAATCAACTTTTTTCAAAAGGTATAAAAAGGCCCACTTTTTTTATTGTTGATGTTGGTACTCTAGAGGTCACTTTACAACTCTGCTGTCTCACATTATTCCGATTCCGGAGGGAAACTTTTTTATGACATTTTCAGTTTCATACAAAAATTTTGTATGACTTTTAAATCAACTTTTTTTTTAAATTTTGACATATTGTAATTTCATGAATGTGAAATGGAATTACTGATGCTTTATTTTCACTTTTTATTAACATTCCTAAAAATGTTCCCTCGGGCGGGCAAAATTTTTTTGTACAAAAATTTTGTACAAAAATTTTGTACAAAAATTTTGTCCAACTTCACACACATCTTTTCACTCGCCCACCAGTTAGGAAAAGGAGATAGATGGCAAAATTAACAGTAGGAGAGAAATTGATTAAACTGACAAAATCCTACAATATGGGAAATGGGAACAGTAAACTTTAGGCAATTCAGCAGTTATTCAGTATCAATTCACAGTTACTACTTCAAGGGCGTTTCACATAATTTGAACGCAAACATTGGACAATTTACACAAAATACTAGTTAACATTAGAATGTTTTATTTTCAAGTGGGGACATTCCATTTGATTTTATCTTGACCACAATTTCAACGAATTTAAAACGAAGAGTGAAAGAAAAATTTAAACAAAGCTGGTATACTGTTTGTTTGACAGGTCTTATCACTATCACTACCTACGATTTTTGTTTGGAAGCGTTGACTGACGTTGACGTAATCATAATATTGTAAATGTACTAGGAAGGAAACCAAGAAAACAAATGCGATATGCAGATTCTTAGCTTAACATAGATTTATCACTAATCACATAATATATTCATTTGCAAGTGTTTGATTGAAAATCCCAACATTAGTTAATCCAACTAGAGCCTATCAATCACTGTTCTACTACTTAAGCGATTGAAAGTATAAATACGCTTTCAAATTAAGGATAGGCAATATATTTCACATTGTGCAAAAAAATGAACAGTGAAAAGTAGTCAACACCTTAAGAAAGCAATTTTCCGTATAATTCTGCAAAATATTCAATAATGAAATTCAAAAGTACTTCAAAAACTGAAATCATTGACCCAAGACGGGAAAGTTTGGAATGGTTCGGGTATTATTGTACCTTGGGTTCCTACTTTGGAGTCTTTCCAATAAAATTTGACAATTCGACGAAAAGTTTCAAATCTACGAAAACCACAATACTAAGCAAACTTACAATAGGCCTTATAGGCTTAACAATCTATGAAGCTATTCAATTATTGAGTGATCTGAGGAAGACGTCAGGACAGATAGATGTGAACGCAGCTTCGGTTGGAGTTTTGGGACTTTGTTACATACTTTTCATTATAAATGCAATCAACTTACAAAAAGCAGCTCCAAGAATGGCATACACTTTAAGGCAACTAAATATACAAGGATATCCCATTTTAAATGAAGGTAACACAAATTTACTGCATGTATTTATGCAAAATATTCCTTTTTCATTATTTGTCAATTTTACATATAGGGTGGGCAAAACTGCACTTGAAAAAGTACAAACTTTTTTATACAGTGGAAGTTTTGCTGACAAAATGGATGTTACCAATTTGCATCTGTTCTACATGGGGTGGTGTCTTCTTGGTCTACTTCATCGTTCCGGGGAAACATACAATTTCTGCTTTAGTGGAAGAATTGCCATATTTTGCACATATGGAAAATCAAAGATACATTGCTTCCCTTCTAATCAGGATATTTGAAACTTTTGTAACCTCATCTGCAGTTACCTGGTGCATTACGTTCTATTTCTACACGTATTTGTACACTACAAGGATCTCCTTTTATTTATTCGTTCTTAGGTAATTAAACTAAATTTTTACTACAGAAATATTTTTCGAGTTTTAAAATTAATATTTCGGGTTACTGCGTAATATTTGAGAAAAAATTTAATTATGGTTCCGTACTCCATGTAAGTAAATTATATGTCACTTGTTTTTCCTTACAGGACAAATGAACACACCCTTCAGGAAAACATCCAGGCATATTACGGGGTCCAAATTCTGAACAAGCTTTTTAATGATAGTATTTTACGATCATATCTTCCTGCCATTATTTTCTTTGCTACTGTTCTCTCCGTGTTTGATGTTTTTGCTCTCATGCGTCTAAATTTGAGTATTGAAATGTTCGTATATACGATTTATTTTGGTGTTGTCTTCTGTGATTCAGCGATTTTAGTTGCTACAATTATGTTACTAAGTTTTTCTCTTTGCTGGAAAAATTCGTCAGTAACTCTGAGTAGATTTGAAAGGGAATTGACAAAAGAAGATAATAACACAATGCACAATCGTAAGACAATGGCCTGCATTACTCCATTTGGTGTTAGGTATGGAGTTTTCAAAGCAGTCAAGCATAAACATATTTTGGATTGCTACGACGCAATGCTTAGCAATTTGACAACTTTACTTGTGTCATTCCCTAAGTAAACAGTTGAGAAGCAACTCAATACAAATTTAATTTAGTCTTAACGCAGTACGTCCTGGGCAATTTAATATTTATTAGTCACAGTTGATTTTAACTTGAAAGAGTGAGCTATAGCTTCAAACGAAATTCAATCTTGTCGGTTTACCATCCTCACATCAACTGATGACATGTAAAATGACATTGTATGCCGAAGACGATTGCCTATGATACTTAAAACACTATAGTGACGAGTATGAAGTTTATATACAGCAAAAAACACTTATAATTTACTAGCTCATAGAAAACGCTTTTATTAGTACGCTATAGGGTTTGTTAATGCTTAAAAGACTTAATTTTAACGTGACGTCTTCTTAATGCAAAATTGCGTCTTCTGTCATTTTATTATAAGTAAATTTACGTCTTTGATTTTCTAAGTGTACGTTTAAAGAGGAAATGGGATCTAAAAGGGGCAAAGTGGATATACCTGGAGTTTTGTTAGGTGTACCCCAGTACTTCGTCTGGGATTATTACTTAAGATCTGTATCTGTATCAAAATTAAGGGTCTGAAAATACAATTCTCTAGTCAAAATGATACCCCATCTAAATTTCTAAATTTACGGGACCTCAGGTTATTGATAATCTAACTGCAAATTACCTACATACAAATAATAACAGGAAAATATTTATTCCTTCGGAAATTGATAGTTTGGGACCCATTAAAATGCTATGTAAGTGAGCAACGAAAAGTTATGCCTTCGTAGGATGAGTGTGGATAGTACGGATATGCTACGGAGTACACCTCTACTGATATTACATTGAAATTGAAACTATAATACCCCATCCATAATAATACCCCCTGATCTTGAATACACACTTTTCTCCATCAAAATAATACTGAAACTGAAACTATAATACCCTGTGGTGGCTACGGTATTAATTCGGAAAATGCTCTATATTATTATTTGCTTGTCAGTCTGATAAATGTTTTTAAATTGCTGCATTAAAATTTAAACTGTTCAACACTTCACAATTTTCGTGGGAGAGGCTTTCAATGCGTCATTATTGTTCATTACTAAATAACCTGTTTTCAAAATGGAGCACGCGGTTATCTATCATCAGTAAGAAATACGGAAGCTCTTTTAGCGAACTCCTAGGTTCTCAATAAATATGAAATTTTTTAAGATTAAGAGAATAGCCTAATTATACGATAGTAGCTTCCGAAATGATACTCCTTCGGCATTTTGGTGTATCATTAGTAGAAACCTAAATGTTCTATACAGATTAGTAATAACACACTAACGGTTAGTTCAGTTGTTTTTGAGAAACAGGTTGTTGACACATTTTATACAAATTCCTATAAATTTGTTTTTTCTGCTGACACAATATTTTTGGTCTATCAGTATTTTTCGTACTCTCTGGTGATCATCAAGTTCGAACTTGCTTGTCTGTGATAGAAAATGAATTCCAACCCTAAGCCAAAAAAACTTGTCGTGTACCCCAAGAACACCAACAGTGTCCTGCAATGTATCAAACTTATTGTTACAGTGGCCAATGTTTTTGGAGCATTTCCAGTGATTTATGTCAAAGAAAAACAAATTTTCGTGAAATCCACTAAAGCAAAGGATCATTTCAGACATTTATTAACAACGACATTCTGGGTGATTCTGTTTGCACTACTAACAACGCAGTTTGTGCTTTTGACATTAAAAGGCGATAACTCTTTTAATTACGGCATGTGTTTCTTCTTAACCTTCGCCGTTTGGATAGGCGCAGTTCTACATTTTTTAATGTTCTTTAACTTGGACACCATTTTACTGATATCCAACGACATAATTTTCACTACTCATAGTTTCACAGGTTTGTGCACTTCCACGAATTCTTTGGAATATCATAATTAATTAATATTATAATAATATCATCATTAATATTATAATAATATAAAAATAAATAATATATAATTTTTTATTTTTGAAGACATTTGTATTTTTAAATTAATACATAATTAATTTATAGAAAAGAATTAAATACTCTAATTACAAAATATTTTTAAAACTAAATAATAGAGGAATACCGTGACAAAGATGACACTACCGATTTGCCATTGGGAGATTTATTATTTGTACAATTTATCACCTTCTCAAGTTTGTTTTACCCATACGCGATTGCTGTTTTCTATGTATTTATTTATGATTTACCATTTCTTCCCTATGGATCACTCCCTGAAGAATATCGCTACTTCGGATTTGCCATTTTTTGTGGAATAGTGACGTTTTGGCTATTTGCGGCCTGTTGGACCATAGAGGGGTATTTGCTTGCGATTTTGGTTGTTGGGAAACGATACTTCCAGACTATGGAAAAAGAATTAAAGTAATGTAAAACGTAAACATATTAATTGACACATAGTAATAATTAGGAAAATTTACTTTTAATTTCAAATATTATTTATAGATTTGGACAGCTAGGTTACCAGACTCATCAAAAATTACGAACACCTAATCACTTTGTGAAAATGCATAGAATTTTGATGCTTCAAATGAAAATGATTGAAGATATTTCTGTGGCTGTCCTTGTGCCAATCAACTTCATTGCCAACAGATCAATTCTGATGACGAATTTCTTGATTTTGAAACACAGTTCAGTTATGTCGACCTTCAATGTATCTTTGTTTTGCTCGTACTCGATTGGTACACCAATTCTTTGGTTCATCCTCTTAATAATTTTTAATACGCAAGCCAGGAGTGTAAACGGAATAGCAAAATCCATATCACTGTTTTCCTCTAGTAATTCTCGGGATATCTTGTACATGAAGAAATATCAAGTTTCCTGTAGGAATTTTGTTTTTCGAATTGGAAATTACATGAAAATCAATAAAAAGAGTGCCCCTAATTTTTTATTAAGCATTAGTCGTGGCACATTTAAACTTATAATTGGCTTGTAGTTTTAACTGCGTCTCAATCACTTTTAATGTATTATTGTGGTGTTTATTTTGTAATTATAAGCACAATTTTAAATTATTATATGTTATCAAACAATTAATAGATATATTCAAAATAAAATACTTTTTCAAAAATAAATTACTATGGGTTCACTCATTATATAGAACACATTTATTTTGAAATGTACTCAACCTTTCTACGTTTCTCCAGTTAAAGGAGAGGAGATATAACTTAATCAACAGTGGGAGAGAAATGGAAGAAACTATATCAGAATGTATATTTAAACCTTTCTTTAATAAACAAATCTTTAACTTGGTCATTTCAGGGATATTTTATTGAAAATAATTAGCACGTCAATATTATTTTTAGGGACGCAAATCACAATTAGGCCAAACAGCATTCTTAATAGGTTTAATGTTAATTAGATACTTCTTTTAGCATTTTTTTCAATGAATTTCCCGGCAGGCAACCAAACCTTTTATACCCAATAGAACATTAGACAGTACCTCAGTACCTGATGAATACGAATTAGTATCTTCGGAGATTACTACCTACATTCTGCTCTGCATCACAATTAGCGATTTGAAAATATAATTCCCCAGTCAAACTGATACCCCCTCCGCATTTCTGTATTTACAGTGCCTCAGGTTATTGATAATCTAACTGCGGATTACATACAAACAAGAAAAGATTTTTTTCGTCAGAAATTGATAGTTCAGTAAGATAATTTTGTTAGAATACTGCAGTAAACTGTAGACTCTCCTACCCCACAATTTTCGTGGAAGAGGCTTTTCAAACGGCTTTAATATTTCAATGCGTTATTATCGATTGCAACATATCCTGATTTCAAAACGCAGCAAGATATCATTAGTAAGAAATACTGGGAAGCACTCCGAACTATTATTCCTAGGTTCGCCAATGATAAGTAATTTTAATACTAAGATTAAAAGAGTAACCTAATATTACGTAATAGTATTAGCTACAGAAATGATTGATTTTGCTGTATCATTAGTAGCTAACCAAAAATTATGTCCTTAAGCACTAATAGTTATTTCAGTTATTTTTCTCATACAGGTTGTTTAAACATTTCGGTAAAATCCCTAAACAATTACTTTTTCTGCCCGAACCAAAAGTTTTGTACTATTCGTATCTTTCATACTCCTTGATGGTCATCCAGTTCGAACTCGAACTTGCTTGTCATTGAAAATGGACTCCAACCCTAAGCCAAAAAAGCTTTTCGTATACCCCAAGAACTGCAACAGTGTCCTACAATGTATCAAACTTATTGTTAAAGTGGCCAATGTTTTTGGAGCATTCCCAGCGGTTTATGTCAAAGAAAAACAGATTTTTGTGAAATCCACAAAAGCGAAGGATCATTTCAGACATTTATTAACAACGGTGTTCTGGGGGATTCTGTTTGTACTACTAACAACGCAGTTTGTACGTTTGACATTAATAGGTGATAACTCTTTTCATTATGGTATGTGTTTCTTTTTAAACTGCGCCATATGGATAGGAGTAGTTCTACATTCTTTAATGTTCTTCAACCTGGAAACCATTTTACTGATATCCAACGACATAATTTACACTACTGAATGCTTCAGAGGTTTCTACATTTCCATGTATTCTTTGAAATATCATAATTAATTAATATTATTTATTTTTGAAGCATTTTGTATTTTTTAAGTTAATACAAAATGAAATTATAGAAAAGAATTAAATAACTCTAATTAGAAAATATTTTTAAAACTAAATAATAGAGGAATACCGTGACGAAGAGGACACTACAGATATGCCATTGGGAGATTTATTACTTGTCCAATTTGTCACAGTCTCAAGTTTGTCTTACCCATACGCCATTGCTGTTTTCTATGTATTTATTTATGATCTGCCATTTCTTCCCTATGGATCACTCCCTGAAGAATATCGCTACTTCGGATTTGCCATTTTTAGTGGAGTAGTGGCTTGGTGTTTATTTTCGGCCTGTTGGACAATAGTGGGGTATTTGCTTGCGATTTTGGTTGTTGGGAAACGATACGTCCAAGCAATAGAAAAGGAATTAAAGTAATATAAAATGTGAACATATTAATTGGTACATAGCAATAATTAAACAAATTTATTTTTAATTTATAACATTTTATTATAGATTTGGGCAATCGAGTTACCAGACTCATCAAAAATTACGAACACCTAGTCACTTTGTGAAAATGCATAGAATTTTGATGCTTCAAATGAAAATGATTGAAGATATTTCTGTGGCCGTCCTTGTGCCAATCAACTTCATTGTCAATAGATCAATTCTGATGACGAATTTCTTAATTTTGAAACACAGTTCAATTATGTCGACCTTCAATACATCGATGTTTTGTTCGTACTCGATCGGTTCACCATTCTTTTGGTGTATCTTCTTAATTATCTTTAATACGCAAGCCAGGAGTATAAACGGAATAGCAAAGTCTATCTCACTATTTTCCTCTAAAAATGCTTGGGACAACTTGTACATGAAGAAATATCAAATTTCCTGCAGGAATTTTGCTTTTCGAATTGGAAATTACATGAAAATCAACAAAAAGAGTGTTCCCAGTTTTCTATTAAGCATTACTCGTGGCACATTCAAACTTATAATTGGTTTGTAGTTTTTATTACCGTGTCAATCACTCTTAATGTATTTTTGTGTTGCGTATTCTTTTTTATTAAAACACAGAATTATCATTTGCTGTTAAGCAGATAATAAAAATGCTCAAAATAATTAAAGTACTTTTTCAAAATTAAATTATTGTGGGTCCGCTCGCTAAACGATGTAATACACCTAGAATATAGCCATGTACTCACCCTTTCGGTGCTTTTTTTGTTAGAAAAAGGCGAAGAGAGGTGGCGAAAACAACACTAGGAAAAAACTGGAAAAAACTTAAGGAACTATACATTATAGTGAGAATTTTGAGAATGTAGACTATAACCAATAGCTTTCTTTAGACAAACAAACATTTACCAATTTTGTGCATTCAGTCAGGGATACTTTAAATATTAGGAGGTCAATATTATTTTAGGGACGCTAAACACAGTGGCCAATTAATTCAATCACCATTCTCATGAGCTTTAATGTTTTTTAAATACTTATTCTACCAATTTTTTTTAATGTGTACCCGACACGCATCCAAGCCTCCATTAAATTAGACAGTACCAGATTGCACTACATTTTCTATAGGTATTTATATCTACATATATATTATCAGCTCAGTAACCTAGAATAATAGGCGTAATAATTTCATTTTTCCAACTCAACTTTCGCTTGTAAACTGTATTGTTTCTGCCATTACATACCTATTGTAGAGCAATTATGGGGTTATTGTATTCCTGACAATCCTGTCTCTGAATATTACTTATTGTTTTGATTTCATGATTAATTGGAAGAATCTTCTTTTTACTATATTTTAAACTAAATTAATATTACTCTATTAGTGACATTCCTTACTGTATACCTGAAGACAAAAACACAGATATAGACTTTTGAATGTATTCAATTTAGTTCAATTCAATATCAATGTAAAAATAATCACAAATTCAATAACCTAAAATACAAAAGAGTATAAACACTAAATATGCAAGGTGTTATACCAAATTTAAGTCTAGATTTACCTGCGGTATACTAATTCCAAAAAATTTTGCATTAATTGGCTTACAAGCATTGATTACACAGTTATTTAATTTAGTTAAAACAACTTTTACTTACATGTCAGTAAGATAACTGATATTGCAGATTCAATTTCCTTATTTATTTCTAAGAATCGTACAGAAATCAAATACATGAAGAAATATCAAACCGCCTGTTGTACCTATAGGCCCTTTGCATTCATGATAGGACACAGTATGGAAATTAAAGACATGTGCACCAGATTTTATCTTGGGCATTAGTCGAGGTACAGTAAAACTACTCATGAATATGCAAATCTAATACCCAACCATATTACTCCTAATAGAAGGCAATTGAATGTAAGCATAGCCATTTCATCTGACAATCATTTAAATATCTAGGTTTATATATTGTTAATAATTTCTCTTTTAACAAACATGGCAATTATATCTGCCAGAAAATCTCTTTTAGATGTATTAATTTACTGCGCGTAAAGCGACTAATATCTCTAAACAAAATGACAACACGTTTTAAATACATACAGTCATGTCAATGTATAGTTTAGTGATATTTATTGTTGGTTTTCTGCTTCGTAATTCGTACTGCAATTTCGCGGACCATATCCTATAATTCTGCATATATCTACGATCTTGCCTAGATATTTTTGCACAACAGCTATTTGGAAAATAAATAACCGACGCCTACTATCCCGTTCACTTTGTACTTTTGACATTAGCCAAGGACGAAAATTTATTGAGATGCAAAAGAAAGATATTGAAATGCCAATGGTCACAGGAGCCACATTACAAATACAAAAGCGTAGTTTGAACTTTTGCCACATCGGTATATAAATTTCATAGTACTCTAAAGGTCATGGGGAATTATAAAACAATTTACATAGTAATTTTCTTTTGCTCAAGCTCTCTAGTTAAGTTAGACAAGAAACAGGAGGAACTCTTAAATTATTGTAGACTTGTATTTAAAGGGCATATAAATTACATGAAACCAGAAGAATAGAGGAAATGCTATGAGGGCCAGGCAGTAATTTTAAAAATTGGACAGTAAAATTATGATTAACCGTTTATTTAATCTGTAATGACATTAATAGTCATTTATGCATTCATGTCGGCTTTCTTTCGAAACAACGCGATGGTTTTCCTTTATTCATGAAAACCGTCTACTGTTACGGCTGCTACAATTTCTTTAATCTGCCAAAATTACCTTTGCTTTTTAATAACAAAAAACCTACTGCTACAGTCCATTGTTTTACAAACTATGCACTACGTTTAATAAATACCCAAAATTAAATACATATACACCGTGTCTCACGGCTAAGGTGGCCCTATGTAGCGGCCGAACCGGAAATACTACAGAAAATCTGTTGACACCATTTGAAAGAGGGGAAAAATTTACATTGAATTCCCAATTTTCATCGTCTTATCTCTTCGGGTTCGCTTACACCAGCCATTCTCCTGGAAAGAGCGAGATTCATTTTTATTTTAAAGCTGAATGACTCATTATTGTTCTAAATTTTTATGGCAATATTTAAGCAATAAGATTGTTATTCTGACACTTAAAACTGATCACTAGTAATCCGTTTCACTGTCCCTACTCTCCTAACACCGTCAAGACACCACGGAAGTGTCCACAAAAGGGATTCAAATAACCCTGTGTCTGTTTTCATCTCTTCCGTACCGAAGTTAGCATTTCCAAAAACTCAGCAGCACCTAAATTGTTCTGAAACTGGAAATCTGTATCTGGAACTTCTGAAGGATCTACGACGATTTCAGGATCTCAAAAACGTTATTTTTAAGAATGATTTCTCTGAATAAGGTCCATTTAACAATTGCGGTTCTGCTGAGCTTTTGGAAATGCCAGCTTCCGTACGGAAGAGATGAAAACAGACACAGGGTTATTTGAATCCCTTTTGTGGACACTTTCTTGGTGTCTTGACGGTGTTAGGAGAGTAGGGACAGTGAAACGGATTACTAGTGATCAGTTTTAAGTGTCAGAATAACAATCTTATTGCTTAAATATTGCCATAAAAATTTAGAACAATAATGAGTCATTCCGATTTAAAATAAAAATGAATCTCGCTCTTTCCAGGAGAATGGCTGGTGTAAGCGAACCCGAAGAGATAAGGTAATGAAAATTGGGAATTCGATGTAAATTTTTCCCCTCTTTCAAATGGTGTCAACAGATTGTCTGTAGTATTTCCGGTTCGGCCGCTACATAGGGCCACCTTAGCCGTGAGACACCCCGTACAATGCCAAAAGCGATTGCTAAGATTTTATCGACATTTTATACTTTTTTTTCTACTGAACAAGGTTTTGTCATTATGATGTTGTAGAGGCAGTAAAGCATTAGTATTTGAGTTCATCCTATTCGGTAAACATTTCATGGGATTGTGTTAAATTAAAATGGAATCAACTTCGCCTAAAAAGAAACCGAATGACAAGCCCTTTAAAGAAGGAATAAAATGTCTCCTGATCCTTGTCAAATCAGCAAACATTGTTGGAGCAATGCCCATAGTTTACAATAAAGAAAAATTAATATTCGCGAAGTCTGAATCGAGATTTGATCGATTGAGAAATTACATAACAACTGCTCTCTGGCTAATATCCGTCACTTACTTCACGAATCAATTTGTACTATTGACAATATCAAAAGACAAAAACTCCTTTCATTATGGTTGGCGTTTCTTTATAAACGGTGTATGGTGTATTATGGATGGGATTCATTCTACAATTGTTTGCCTTTTATAATTTGGAAAAACTTCTATTTTTATTCAATGATGTTTTCAACACTCTGACAAATTTTAAAGGTTAGTTCATTAATTTTACCAACTTCTAGTCTGTAATATAGAAAAAATGGCAATTCATAAGTCATTACTAACAAACTCACATTTATGAAAATCCTTGAATTCCTCAGACAAATACGAAGACAAGAAAAGCAATATTGACCTTACGTTCGGAGATACCCTATTTATCCAACATATGACTGCTCTTAGTTTTATTATTCCGTATCTCGTTGTTGTGTTTTGCATTTGTACCTACGACCTGCTAATGTTTCCAAACGGAAAATTGATGGAAAAACATAGACACATTGCAATGGCTGTTTTTGGCGGGAATGTCTGGTGGCTTTTCCGCGGATATTGGCTCATATTGGTCTATATGTTAGTACTCTTGACTTTGGCTAATCGATACTTCCATATCCTAGGAAAAGAATTGAAGTAATGTCCACATTATTCCTTATATTTATATTTATCATTAAAATAAAAATAAAGCATTGTAAAACGGCTTTAAAATAGTAAATAGGGGAAAATTTCATCATTGAGTTGTATTTTGAAGTTACCGAATAAAGTATTTTATGGTAATAAAATGTAGTTTTTCATAAAACTCCTGAAATAAAATGAAACTTTTCCCTCACGTAAATAATTAATATTTCGATGATGGATTATCCAATAATTTTGAATGTTTTTCTCATTTTAGATTTGGAAAACCAAAATATTTGTCCCATCCAATAATCCGTCGGCCGCATTACTTCGTGCACCTCCACAGAACTCTGTTGCTGCAATTAAAAGTTCTGCAAGAAATCTTAAAAGTTATTCTCCAAACAAATTACTTCATTGTCAACCGTTCAATCTTGGTGGCAAATTTATTACTGCTGAAACACAGTGCAAAGGTATCAGTTTACACGGCAGGTACGTTCTTGGCGTATTCTGTCTTCGCAACTTTTACATGGTGCATCCTGATGGCCATTTTTACCACTCAAGCCAAGAATGTCAACGGTATTGCCAAATCAATAACCCTATTTACATCTCGTAATAGCGAAGACGTCTTATACATGAAAAAATATCAAGCATCCTGCAGCCCTTTTGTTTTTCGCATTGGAAGCTACATGAAAATCGGCAAGAAAAGTGCCCCAAAATTTCTCACAAGTATTTGTCGAGGCACATTTAAGCTTCTTATAAGTCTGTAATTTTGGTAATGGGAAACCTATTATCAATTATTTGCGACAAATCGCAAGTCTGTAACTTAAACAAATAAAAGTACACATTAATTTTGATGTAAGAAAATATTGACATTGAATAAAGCCTAGGACTACTCAATTTTAGCTTTTCTAACGGTCATCATGTTCTATTATGAAGCAAATTACTGTGCAATTTTCTTTTAGTATTTTTCAGTCAGACAAGAAATGCGAGGAGCTATTGAATAAATAAATACGTATGTAAAAGATAGCAGTTCTTCATACATTTTCTTAAAAAGTCCAGCTTAGCAGGACAGGGCACATAATCCTTTACTTTAGAGCAGAATTTTTGGTTTGATATTGAAACAGTTTTTAGAAATTTTGCATTTGTCCTAATTCTATTCTGCAAACATTTTGACGAAATTCTAAAGGAAAATGAAGTCAACCTTGTCTAAGAGGAAATCTATTGACAAACCTCTTAAAGAAGGAATCCAATGTATCATAATCATTGTAAAAGCAGCAAATATTTTCGGAGCACTGCCCGCAGTTTATCAGAAAGAAAAGGAAAAGTTCGTAAAGTCTGAATTGAAATATGATCACTGGAGAAATTACTTTACAATAGCCCTGTGTTTGATACCCGTCACACAGTTTACGACTCAATTTATACTACTGACATTAGCAAGGGATACTTCCTTTTACTACGGTATGAGTTTTTATTTCACCTGTATAATCTGTCTGGGATTCGTCCTCCAATTGCTGCTGTTTTTTAACTTGGAAAAGTTTTTGTGGTTGTTAAACGATATACAAAAGACTTTGCTACTCTTTAGTGGTAAGCGAATTTCCCCTTCTATGGTACTATTGCATCTATTATTAAATAATATTAAAAATACTATTGGTACTTCAACAGAGAAATATTGCGGTAAAACACGGGTAATTAAGATGACCGCTGGAGATATACTAATTGTCCGAACGATGACTGTTGTAGCTTTTGTTTATCCGCTTCTGGTTATTGGTCTCTACATGTGTATCTACGACTTGCCAATATTTCCTTATGCACAATTGCCTGAAGAATATCGACACATCGGAGTGGCTGTTATATGTGGAATTGTAACCTGGTGGATTTTTTCAGGGTATTGGCTACTAATTGGATTTTTGGCAATATGCATGATTTTGGCGTATCGATACGTTCGTATTCTCGGAAAAGAACTGAGGTAATAAAATGGCTTGTATTTAATATTATCCACATAAATGGATTATCGATTTTCCACCAATAAAATTTTGTGTTAGTAGTTATTTTTCAATAAGCATAATCTATTTAGTATCTCAGTAACAATGATATTTCAAAGGTAATATGGTTTTTCTCCAAATATTTCATTACTCTTTACATGTAATGTAATTATAGTATTTTTGTCCCTGGCATTGGTAAAAATGTGATAAATAGTGAAATATGTGTCAAATACAATATCAATCGTAAGTATGAATACTTTTGTTTTGTGATAAGTGACTTTTATTGCGAAAAAGCAATATTATAACTATTATTTCTGAAAAACTGATTATTTTGAGGGTGCAAAACAATAATTGTCAAATAATTTTACTAGTAGTATTTATTTATTCATAGTCTAAGCTTTACATTTTGAAATAAGCAAATAATAACCTACTGGCGGCATTTAAATCACTTTTCATTTCTTAGATTTGGAAAATCAAATTATTTGACCAGTGACAATCTCCGTACGCCAAGTTGCTTCGTGCATTTTCATAGAACTTTGATGTTACAGTTGCAAGTGATTCAAGAGATAGTAGTACTTGTTCTCCAACCGACCTGTTTCATTGTGAACCGATCCATCTTGGTCACAAATCTACTGCTGTTAAAGTACAGTTCAAATATGTTGACCTACAATACATACATGTTTTTGCTTTATTCTGTTTTCACTACTTGTATCTGGTGCAGTCTTTTAACAATTTTCGCAGCGCAATCTAAGACTGTAAATAGCATTGCAAAGTCTATACCATTGTTCACTTCCAAGCATGCTATAGACATTGTATACATGAAAAAATATAAAGCCTCTTGCAGGCCTTTTGTTTTTCGCATTGGAAACTTCATGAAAATTAATAAGAAAAGTGCTCCGAATTTTGTATTAGCTATTAGTCGAGGTACATTTAAGCTTTTCAAGAGTCTTTAAAGTGCATGATCGTCACTACAACATAATGTGCAATCAGAATTTAAAAGATGACAATAAATAAACCATTGCAAAACGGATATAAGACAGTAGCGGAAGCAAAACAAATATGTTTATTCTAAACATTTTGAATTTACATGAATTTATTCAAAACATTTTGAATTTACATGAATTTATTCAAAACATTTTGAATTTACATGAATTTATTCAAAACATTTTGAATTTACCTGAATTTATTCAAAACATTTTGAATTTACTTGAACTTATTTGAAACATTTTGAATTTAGTTGAATTTATTCAAAATATTTTAAATTTACTTGAATTTACTTGAATTTATTCAAAACATTTTGAATTTACTTCAATTCATTCAAAACATTTTGAATTTACTTCAATTTATTCAAAAAATTTCGAATTTATTTGAATTTATTCAAAACAATTCTAATTTACTTGAATTTATTCAAAACATTCGAATTTATTTGAATTTATTCAAAACATTTCGAATTTATTCAAAACATTTCGAATTTATTTGAATTTATTCAAAACTTTTCGAATTTACTTGAATTTATTCAAAACATTCGAATTTATTTAAATTTATTCAAAACATTTCGAATTTACTTGAATTTATTCAAAACATTTCGAATTTACTTGAATTTATTCAAAACATTTCGAATTTACTTGAATTTATTCAAAACATTTCGAATTTATTTGAATTTATTCAAAACATTCGAATTTATTTAAATTTATTCAAAACATTCTAAATTTACTTGAATTTATTCAAAACATTTCGAATTTACTTGAATTTATTCAAAACATTTCGAATTTACTTGAATTTATTCAAAACATTTCGAATTTACTTGAATTTATTCAAAACATTTCGAATTTACTTGAATTTATTCAAAACATTTCGAATTTACTTGAATTTATTCAAAACATTTCGAATTTACTTGAATTTATTCAAAACATTTCGAATTTACTTGAATTTATTCAAAACATTCGAATTTACTTGAATTTATTCAAAACATTCGAATTTATTTGAATTTATTCAAAACATTTCGAATTTACTTGAATTTATTCAAAACATTCGAATTTATTTGAATTTATTCAAAACATTTCGAATTTACTTGAATTTATTCAAAACATTCGAATTTATTTGAATTTATTCAAAACATTTCGAATTTACTTGAATTTATTCAAAACATTCGAATTTATTTGAATTTATTCAAAACATTTCGAATTTACTTGAATTTATTCAAAACATTCGAATTTATTTGAATTTATTCAAAACATTTCGAATTTACTTGAATTTATTCAAAACATTTCGAATTTACTTGAATTTATTCAAATCAAATTTAAAGTATTTCAATT
Source organism: Yoshiicerus persimilis (assembly GCA_020352615.2). Classification (NCBI taxonomy): domain Eukaryota; kingdom Metazoa; phylum Arthropoda; class Collembola; order Entomobryomorpha; family Tomoceridae; genus Yoshiicerus; species Yoshiicerus persimilis. Next base: position 33,151 of record JABJWA020000064.1, read on the forward strand.
TATTTAAAAAACGACGTATGGTGGTCACCAGTGCAGACTACGACGTATAGCGGCCGCCAGTCAGACTACATCATGTAGTGGTCACTAGTAAAGACTACGACACATACCACAACATACACACAACATCAGCAATATAACACATAACATGTGTTTGGACATAAATGAGGTTAAAGGTCAGAAGGGAGTTACCGATTAACACCATTTTTGAAAGATGACCTACACTTTGTCCCTAGAAGGTCCACTGAAAGTTTCATCAAAATATTTCAAAGCGTTCCTGAGATATGGCATATACTCACTAACTACCTAACTAACTGACTAACTAACTAACTAACAGACAGACAGACAGACAGACAGACAGACAGACAGACATCCCGAAAACATACAGTAGCTTTCCGCTACTGAATAAATAGCCGAATAATATTTATTTCTTGATTTCATATGTATTACTACACAATTATTATTACTCTGCAAACTCTGCATTATTCAATAAAAATACTTCAATATGTCAAATCATGAAAATTATATTTGTCTGTGTAATAATGTAAATTTTTGTTTATTATCAACATGTTCATAATGCATACTACGAAATATGTTGGTTTTACCATGAACAATACAAAAGTTTCCGTTAATGCCATACGAAAAAGTAGAATTCAAGAATATGTTTTATCTAGAAGGTTTACTATCATTTTAATCTGCAGCAGCAGTACGTATATAATTTTCCATCATAGAAGCAAGTGAAAGTAAAGAAGAATACAGAAGCAGCTAAAAGACTTTGAGCTTACAGGGTATAAATTATAAATGAAATCTAATAACTTTAAACACACAGGTACACATTAGGTACACATTAAATATGCCCGTACGTAAAGCAGATTGAGTAATAAATAGAATGTCATAGAATTAACTTGTATAAATAGAGTCGTCTCATGATTAGAAACACAGTAGGGTGATTTCTTACGACAGACGTAGAGTAGAACTCTTTTTAAATTATCTTACTCACTATAAAGCTCAGTATTTTGAAAAAAGCAATTGCGACATGACGAGATTCTAATACGCGTAGTATAGATGGTAAACTTTTGTTGTGTTGGTCAGAAACTATAGCTATGGTAAATGCCTACCAACTATATAACTTTTGATTAGGGAGTCTTTCTATGTATCTAAGGCATGCTTAACATTCAATAGACGCCCACTTTACTTGGTGTCTTTCTTATATAAAAAAGCTAAAAGGATTATTGACACTATTAGTTATATGTATTGAAGCCTCATTATCTGCTTTTCTTTTCGTGATTAATACATATGGTGTCAGCTAATGCTAAAGCATGGACTAGGATTTACAAGAATATTTTTTTAGTTAAAGGATCATCAAACAAAGGCTTTTGGTAAACTCATTACAATTTAATTCATCATATAACCGAGCTCTAAATACTTTATCAACTTGTGGCTAACTTGTAGGTGTATTGCAATGTATAAGACGGCTTTCAGATCGGGTTCGTGCAAATAGGGGGTCTGAAGTGGCAAGACTTTATATAACCTACGTAGGATAGTGGATTATGTTGGACATTGTTTCCTAACTACAGTAAATGGTTACCAATCTACTTTTGACGTTAGTCTTGAAGAAGGTTCATTATATATTCTGATTTTCTTTTCGTGACTGGCTCAAATGGCGTGAGTTAATGCTATAAGAAAGCTGTAATAGGATATACAAGAATATTATATCAGTTAGACGAATCGTCAAAGGTGTTTGGTAAGCTAATGAATATTTTAATCATCATTTCCCTAAGGTCTATCGTATCAGCAAACGCCAAAGAAGTTATTAGGCGAATACTTAGCGGTTCAGGTTCATAAATAATTCAAATCCACTAAATTCATAATGTTTGAGTTATATATATAACCATTATAAAACGGCTGCAAACAATATCGGCAGAAACACAGTAAAGATGCTAATAGTACGATACTAGCGGAATGTAACTAATAAAATAAATTATAAAATTTAAAAAGCTGATAGGCTGGCATGTTGAGAGGAGAGCATGTTAAAAGTACGTATGTACTCAGTTGCAATAAACGAAAATTGTAATGCACGGAGAGACAGGCTGGCTGTACATTTTATTAAAGTATCTCACCACAGTTAAACAAAATCAGCTTCGTTTCTGATAGCGTGTCTTAAATGGCGAAAGCACAATGGTCCTGATAAATGTTAGCAGAGTAACAAATGTGCTCTGTGAACTTGTTTTCCTTAAAAATAAGATTCTTAAAGAACACCTTAGTTGGAATAATGTCTGTTTATTGATAAAAATAACCATCCGTTCACATGTAGAGATTTTTTATTATCAGCGATGGACAGAATAGTAGAAATATTTATATTATTGCTAAAAATAAATGAAAATTTATTTTATTTTTTATTTACTAATTTATTTTATATGTGAGGAGCAGATGAATTTTAAACACGGGTTTCCTTATATCCAGAACTTTATTTTGGATAATACCTCCTTTTTGGCTGAAAGCCAAGATAGCGTGTACTGAATTCGGTGAATATTGACATATTAAGAATAGCTATCAGGAAAGCAATTGCTTGAATTCTTGCCTTGGTACACTTCTAAGACATATTTATTCATCGCACGTAGGTTTAACTGAACACTAGTCGTAAGGTACTCCAATAAAGAGTCAAGCCCATTGAGTGTCAAATGGAATAAAGAGTAAAAATATCGGCAATTCCTAAGCAAAGCAGTTAATAATTAGATATTCGTTATTTTAATATAAAACTGGTTAAGTCACAGAAGTCACACTTACAGTTATGGTTTCAAATGAAATAAATATTACGTTTTGTCTACTTGCGTATTTTATTTTTAGTACCGAATGTCTAAATCCACTGCCACCGTTTTCAAATTGTGATTTTGACATTATTTTATATCCAAGTAATTTGTACGATAATATTTTTCAAGAAATATTATTCTCACCACGAACGATAATTCTTCCTTCCGCTATTAATTATCCTAAATGGTTTGCTAACTTCAAGGGAGAAGATGTATACCCATCGTCATTGTCAAACACACAGTGTAATGTAATTGTAGCAGTAGAGCCTCCAGCGAAAAGAATTAAATCGATTGCAAAGCTTCCTGCTCTATTTGGCAGAGAAAGTGGCCGACCAAACGACAAAATTTTAATAATTAGCACAAAGAAAAACTTTTATAAAATGAAAGACTATTTTGTGTTTCAATTGCGATGGACGAAAGCAGTTTATTTTATGGTCATCATATCTACGGGTGACATTGATTTACTAACAGTGTCAATATTCACAAAAGAATTTACAAGGCTAGATATTACATCAGGAACCCATCAGAAAGCTATGACGAGAAAGAATTTGCAAAATAATCTTCATAAACTAGAAATCCCTGTTCTAGATATGTTCGGAGAAGGTAATAATATACATGAAACAAGGGAATGTGCCTCGTCACCATACGTCTTAATGAGCAGAGGAAATCTTGAAAGGTGTCTTTATGGAGCCGTACAATTTCCTGTCGTTGAAATAATGGCCAACCGCTTGAATTTCACTTCTGTCTATACAAGGAATTTAAGAAGTAGCAGGTTTTGTGGCATCGTATTTCCGGAACGCTACTATGTGGACATGTTTAAATACAGAAATAAGACCGTTTTTTATTTAACAATTTATGTGGAAACATCATTCGTATTTTGTGTCAACAAAGTAACATTTCACCGAAAGTCATTAGGGATCTGGATTCACATAATGGACCTAACTACGTGGCTACTATTGCTAACAAGTTGCCTTTTAATTAATTTGCACGTATTTCGATTTTCAAAAAATAAAATCACATTCGAATACATATGCAATTATCTTTTGTGTACTATTGCGATTCTACTCCGTCAATATTCTAAACAATGTAAAATCTTTTTATACGTAATTTCAATTAGCATTGTAACAGTCATTGTAACTCACTACGAAGAATACATCACAAGTGAAGTTATTGTTCCTCTTGACGAAAAGGTCATAAGGAATTTCCGTGAACTAATTCTGAATAACTATAAACTACTTTCCATCATTGGAATGTCAACTGGAATGTTCCAAAGTGACAATTATAAGCCACACCCTTTCTTTACCGAATATGGAATTAAGGACAAAGCAAACACCAGCGTTCATATTTATGAAACTGATACAGTCGTTACACCATTATCTCAAAAAGAAATATTCATAGAAAGATTATCGGAAACGAAGCTTAAACTCATCGTGGAAGTAAGCAATTTAGAATCAGATACATTCCTGCGTTCTTTACAACAATATCTTCCGTATGCGAAATGTCATCGAACAATCGAGCCAGCAGACTATAAACAGCCACATGCATGGATGTTCGAAGGGTGTTTCCGTTATGAGCTTCTGAACGTTGTCCAAGAATTGCGTGAAATGGGACTTCTTGACTGGTGGCGAAATCTTAAATATCTTAATCCTTGGTTGAAACCAAAGAAAGTTCAAGAGGAAGTTCACCGACTTAGTTTTGATCTGAAAATTGGAGCAATTTTCCATCTACTTTTGTATAGCATTCCTATTCCATTTGCTGTTTTAGCATTGGAATACTTAACTCTGCTCATTCGAAACATACGAACTGTCTGCCAGGTCATCCTACTGTATTGGCATAATACTATGAATAAGTTGAAGTTACTAAGCTTTTGGCACTATGCTATTCCGAGACGGTTCTGGGTACGAGCGGGGCGATAGCGAGAATCATATTTATTTGACAGACCCAATTTCTAGTCTGCCATAGTGGTAGAGCCGCCTCAATGCTATCAATAGAAAGCTAATGGAACTTGATAATATTATCCTAGTACTGGCAAATGGCAAATAAATTGTCAGTAAAATGTAAAATATAAAATTGTGGTGCATGATTACCATTAAATGTATCACTGTATTTCATTCTGCATTAGCACTTACCATTACTTGTAAAAAATAATTAAAAGCTATAATAAAAGCAAATGAATATAAATATTTAATAAATTATGAAGTCCATAACATTGAAATCGGCATGAAATACTACTAAAAGGGTTTTCCCCAGAAATCTTTAGATTATGAGTATTAAGCAATAGAATTTTCGCCATTGATTTTGTGTGTTGTTCTAATTAGGAATTTTAGTTTAATTAAAATAACTTAATTTGACGAAACTTTTAAGATAGGTTCTTTTTACATACAAAAAATGCCATAGACGGTCAGAAAAATATTCAGAATTATAAATAAGCACTAAACATTATTTTCCATGTCTGTGGCGCAGCGAAAAATTGTAATTCTGCAAGTTCAAATTATTGAAAGATGATGAGGGTCGCTTTCGAACCGATTTGTTTCATTGTCGAACGTGGAATCTTGGTCACAAACTTATTAGTATGGATACACAGTTTGAAACTTCAATATTTAACGTGATAATGTTTTTATCCATTTCAAAATTTAAGTCAACATTTTGGTGGGCCGTTATAACAGTTTTCGGAACACTATCTAGTAGTATCTTGCAAAAATCAAGTACATGAAGTAATGTCAAGCTGCTTGCAGACCCCTTGTATACTTATACGATGCTAGATAGGAGACAATATGAAAATTAACAAGACGAGTGTGAAGTAGAATGGTTTGAGTCTCGGGTTTTTACAAATTAGTGCAAATGTTCGAGACTTCAAACGTCTAACTCTTTAAATTATGTTCAATCAGATTTTGCACCTAGATTTTGCTCTAGGCACTAGTCGTGGTACAGTAAAAACTACTCATGAATATGCTAATCTAGTATAAACCCATATTACTCTTAACATAAATAAAAAAAGTTTAAGATTGTTTTTCAAAAGTATGTGTGACATAGCTAATAGGTAACTTTCATTATCTTTACAAGATATAACTATATATTTACACAGGTAAGTATTTACAGTTTTTAGCAATAGGTAATTTTGATTTTCCTGTTTAGATAACTTTTATTCGCAATCCAAGGTTTACATTCTATCGGCAATTTATTTAAGGAAATATTTCAGCGAAGGCATTAAAATGTATATGTATATAATTATGTTAATCGATGTATCACCATAAGATCTCTGCGCAATTCATATTTTGCAAGTAATTGCAATATGTCCAGTATGGGGTAACTATATTATCACTTGAAATCTCAGAAATACTGTATAGTGTAGTGATATATGTATTTTTGGTTTTTGCTTCGTAATTCATACCTGCAATTCGCGACCCATATCCTATAATTCTGTATATATCTAAGATGTTGCCTGGATATTTTTGCACAACAGCTAATTGGGTAAAAAAATAGCCGCCTCCTACTATACCCTTCACTTTATACTTTTGACATTAGCGAAGAACGAAAGTTTGTTGAGATGCAAAAAATGATATTGAAATGCGAATGCCAACAAGAGCCACACTACAAATGCGGAAGTGTAGTTTGAACATTTCCTTCGTCGATATATTTTAAATTTCACAGTACTCTAAAGGTCATGGGGAATTGTAAAACAATTTATATAGTAATTTTCTTTCTCTCAAGCTCCTTATTTAAGTTAGACAAGAAACGGGAGGAGTTCTTAAATAATTGTAGATTTGTATTTGAAGTGCTTATAATTTAAATGAAGCCAGAATAATACAGGAAATGCTAAGAGGACCAGGATAGTTATTCAAAATCGGGCACTAAAATTAAGGACAGTCAAAAATGCATTTAGTAATCATCTTTAACGACCCAGGCAAAAATGGTCCTGAAGAATTACGCAAAACCAAACCGCTTCAACTGTGCGTAAAATTGGCCTTTTTACCTGCACGAAAGACGCTATTGATATCAAATGGAAGAAGCGTTTCTGCAGAATTTACTACGCATGCATAGGAAAACCCACATCATGCGTAAAATTGGCCTTTTTCCCTGCAGAATGCTTTTTGCAGAATGGATTCGCTTTAAAGCAAAATATATCAAAAATATGTATTTTTCTTTCTTAACGCATTTACTCTGCGTATTGGAAACTGTTCACTTTTTGGTAGTCAACTGGAGCCAGTCGTTATCGAACCGACTGCACATATACAACAGTGCCTGAAATCGCTTACAAATGTCACACTCTCTATCCACTGCGCTATTCTGCCTTTATTGATTCAGGGGATGAAATTAGGATGCCATATCCTTTTACACTGAATCTTGTATGCAACACTAGGTATATTAGTCAGCCAAAATTGTTAAGCTTTCGGTAGAGACCTACTGAAAGCATAACAATTTTCGTCGTTATAATACATAAATATTTATTAACCGTATCCGTGAAGATGTTTCACTATTATATAAAAGATTTTAAGAATTTAAAATCATTCACATAGTTTTACTTTAATTAATTAAAACCTGCAATAGTAGTGTCAATAAACATGAAAATGTATAAAGTCCTTTATACTACCTATACCTATACAATTACTACTACTACTATTACCCATAAATTAACAGCTTTTACCAATTACTCCATTAACTTTTAGGTAGTCTTTCAGTGTTCTCGATAATTCTCGTCGATATTTACAGTCCTGACTGTAATTTTCGAGGCCCCTAGAATACTCAATTTTATCCTAAAAAAGTACTTTTCAAAAATAGTACTTTTCCCTCAATTTCTTCATCAGAACCTCAATTATTATGCATTTTACCCTTTACTATAAATAAGCTTTGAGGAACGACAATTTAATTGAAGTAATATTAATGTTAAAGTCAAAAGCACCAAAAGTGAAATTACTTCAATTGTATTTTCGTTCCTCAATATGTATTTTTAGTAAAGGGTAAAATACATAATAATAGGAGTAATGATGAAGAAATTGGGGGAAAAGTAGTTTTTTGGGAAATTATTTTTTGAATGTCATTTATCGGGCCCTGAAAATACTTATTTTCCCTGAAGCAAAGCTTTTTCTTGAATTTCACTCTGTACCCTTAAATATAATCATGACATGAGTCAAGAATTTCCTCTATCAGAAAAGCTCATTTACCCTGAATATGTACCCCTAAAACAACCCTGAATTAAGTTCACTTTCCCGTTAGTAATCCGCTTTACCCTTTCAAAAAAGTTAGTACAAGTTTAATTCAGAATTTTGGGAGTATATTCAGGGTAAATGAGTTTTTTTGATAAGGTTTGAGGCAATTCATGACTGATGATTATATTCAGGGTACATGAGTTTTTTGATAACGTTTGAGGCAATTCATGACTGATGATTATATTCAGGGGCAAAGATCATGTATAAAATATCTTAGTGTAGTCGTAGTCATCTACTATGCTGGATGGCAGTTAATTTTGTTTAATCCAAAACCTCAAAAAGCTCAAACAGTCCAAAATGCTGGATTTTTATTTCTAATCTACCGTCTTAAACCCGAAATTGGAAAAATTACGAAGGTAATTTAATTACCAATTTAAAAAAATGAAATAAAATTTCATCTTTGCATATCTCTATATGCATCTACTTTATTTCAAGGTCTGGTTTTACTTAAAATTCGCATCTAAGAGTGATTAATGCATATTTAAATGGCGAATAGAAGTATTATTACAGGTTCAAGCCTGCAGGTTATACTACGCATAGATGTGTTGCGTAATTCCCTTAAACTCGGCAGTATATGTTAGACAGAAATAATCCACATAGAAAATTGTAACGGTTTCAATGTGCAGACCTTATTTTGCAAATATCGCTTGCTTTGTACAGAATTCATTCCGCAGGGAGTAAAAGTGTCATTTTTCCTGCGTATTTCGGCAGGAATTTTTTGCTGGGGGAATACTCCCTGGAGTAGTTTATTTGTCTGCTTTCCTTCAAAACAGTATTTGTTTATTATAGCACTCTACTGCTAACGCTTTACTGCTTTTTCTTTAATCTACCAAAAATCCCTTTGCTTTTAAATAACACAAAAAACCTTCTGATACAGTCTTTGTTTTACGCAAGACTTAATACGTAGTACTTACCCAAAAATTAAATACTTTCTAAGATTCTACCCAAAAGCGATTTCTAAGAATATTATGGGCAATTTATACTTTTGTTTCTACTGAACAAGGTTTTGTCGTTACGCTGTTGATGTAAAAGGCATTAGTATTTGAATTCATCCTATTCGGTAAACATTTCATGAGTTTCTGTTTAAATTAAAATGGAATCAACTACGCCTAAAAAGAAACCGATTGACAAGCCCTTTAAAGAAGGAATGCAATGTCTCCTGATCCTTGCCAAATCAGCAAATATTTTTGGAGCAATGCCCATAGTTTACAATAAGGAAAAATTAATATTCGCAAAGTCTGACTCAAAATTTGACCGATTGAGAAATTACATAACAACTGCTCTCTGGCTAATATTCGTCACTTACTTCACGAATCAATTTGTACTATTGACAATATCAAAAGACAAATACTCCTTTTATTATGGTTGGTGTATTTTTATAAATTGTGTATTATGGACAGGATTCACTCTGCAGTTGTTTGTATTTTTTAATTTGGAAAAAATTCTATTTCTTTTCAATGACGTCTTCAGCACTCTGGCAAGTTTTAAAGGTTAGTTCACTAATTTTGGCATTTCTAAGTCATATAGAAAAAAATGACATAATTCAATATTAACACACACGAAATTATGAAAATCTTTGATATTTGAATTCCTCAGAGAAATGTCAAGACAAAAAAAGCAATATTGACCTCACCTTCGGAGATACCCTATTCATCCGAAGTATGACTGCTCTTAGTTTTATCACTCCATATCCCGTTGTCGTGTCTTACATCTGTGCCTACGACCTACTAATTTTTCCAAATGGAAAATTACTGGAAGAGCACCGACACATTGTAATGGCTGCGTTTGGTGGAATTATGACCTGGTGGATTTTCCGCGGATATTGGCTCATAATTGGCTTTATGCTAGTACTCTTGACTATGGCTAATCGATACTTTCATATACTAGGAAAAGAACTGAAGTAATGTCCACGGTATCCTTTATATTTATATTTATCATTACAAAGAAAAATATAGCATTGCAAAATGGATATATTGTATATAACACAGCATTTAAGCAGGGCTGAAAAAATAAATTTTTTTTTGGAATTTCATTATTGAGTTCTATTCAGAAGTTACTGAATAAAGTAGAATATGTCGCAGGTATACAAAAACTGTGGTTTTTGGTTAGATTTAACTAAATTAATTTAAAGTTATAAAATGTACTATTTCCCATCAAACGAAACTCGCAAATAATTAATATTTCGATGCTGGATTATCCAAAAATATTGAATGTTTTTATTCATTTTAGATTTGGAAAACCAAAATATTGGTCCAATGCAATTATCCGTCGGCCGCATTACTTCGTGCATTTCCACAGAACTCTGTTGCTGCAATTAAAAGTTCTGCAAGAAATAGTAAAAGTTATTCTCCAAACAAATTACTTCATTCTCAACCGTTCAATCTTGGTTGCAAATTTATTACTGCTGAAATACAGTTCAAAGGTATTACCTTACACTGCAATTATGTTCTTGGGGTATTCTCTCTTCGTAACTTTTGCATGGTGCATTGTGCTGACCATTTTCACCACTCAGGCCAAGAATATCAACGGTATTGCCAAATCCATAACCCTATTTACCTCGTGCAATAGAAAAGACATCTTATACATGAAAAAATATCAAGCATCCTGCAGCCCCGTTGTTTTTCGCATTGGAAGCTACATGAAAATCGGCAAGAAGAGTGCCCCAAAATTTCTCATAAGTATTTGCCGCGGCACTTTCAAGCTTCTTATAACTCTGTAATTTTGGTAATGGAAAACCTACAATCAAATTGGCAAATTACTAGACTGTAACTAAAAACAATAAATATAACACATCTTAATTTTGATATAAGAAAATTATTGGCATATGAATAAAACGCAGGAATGCGCAATCGCTTTTTAAACGGTCAGCTTTTAAGGTAAAAGGAAAAACGGCATGGTTTTCTGTTAGTCGGTTTCGTATAAAAGTTATGAGAGCCTAAAGCGAAATTAATAGAATTTTAAATAAAATTTTGAAGCACGTACATGCACAACACTACTTAAATGTTCTTGTCCAAATTGATAAGAGACTTTCTTTTCCTCATTGTAACATTGATGCTATTAATGGCTATGGTCTGTAGACTGTTATTGTTCAGTAAACATTCTACTATCGAATACGAATTAGTATTTTCCTTGTCGGTATAAAACATGAAACATTCTGCATGAAAATACGTCGTTTATTGAAAATATAATTCACCAGTCAAAATGATACCCAATCCACATTTCTGTATTTAGAGTACCTCAGGTTATTGATGATCTAATTGCAGATTACATACACACAATAACAGGAAAAGATACATTCCGTCGGAAAATAGTTTGGGACTCTTCAAATGTTATGCAAATATTATAAGTGAGACAAAGGAAAGGTTGACTTCGTTTCCACCAAATTTATTGATATTACGTGGAAACCACAATACACCATCCATAATAATACCACATCAACCCTTAATACACACTTTTCCCTATCCAAATTAAAGGTTTGAAACTATGATGTCCTGTGGTTTTAATTCGGTAAAACGGGTACATTATTATTTGCATGTCAGCCCGATAAATGTTTTTAAATTGCTGCAGTAAACTATAAACTCTTCTACTCCACAATTTTCGTGAGAGGTTTTCCAAATGGCTTTAATTTTTCAATGCGTCATTATACAATACATATCCTGATTTCAAAAAGTAACACAGTTATCTATAGGTATCACCGGTAAGAAATACATGGAAGTACTGTGAATTATTTAATACTTTATTATTCCTACGTTCCCAAATAATAAGTAGCTACCTCAATCTCAATGTTATTACGCAAACAAGTAGTCACTAATGGTTATTTAAGTTGTTGTGTTTAGGACACATGCTATTGAAACATTTCATTGAAATCCCTATAAACTTGTTTTTTCTGTTGGCAAATATTTTCGGACTACCAGTATCTTTCGTACACCTTGATGATCATCAACAAATTCGCACTTGCTTGTCATTGAAAATGAACGCCAACCCTAAGCCAAATAAAGTCTACGTATACCCCAAGAACACCAGCAGTGCCAAGCAATGTCTTAATCTTATTGTCAAAGTGGCCAATGTTTTTGGAGCATTTCCTGCGGTTTATGTCAAAGAAAAACAGATTTTCGTGAAATCCATAAAAGCGAAGGATCATTTCAGACATTTGTTAACAACGACGTCCTGGGTGATTCTGTGTGTAATACTAACAGCGCAGTTTGTGCGTTTGACATTAGAAGGTGATAACTCTTTTAATTATGGTATGTGTTTCTTTTTAAACTGCGCCATCTGGATAGGAGTAGTTCTACATTTTTTAATGTTCTTCAAACTGGAAACCATTTTACTGATATGCAATAACATAGTTTTCACTACTGAACGCTTCAGAGGTTTGTGGATTTCCATGTATTTTTTGAAATATCATAATTAATTAATATTATTTATTTTTGAAGTAATTTGTGTACCTTAAGTTCATACCAAAACAAAATTTTAAACATCAAATATTTTTGAAACTTAATAAACAGAGGATTACCGTGACAAAGGTGACGCTACCGATATGCCACTGGGAGATTTATTGATTATCCGATTTATCACCGTCTCAAGTTTGTTTTACCCTTACGCGATTGTAGTTTTCTACGTATTTATTTATGATTTACCATTTCTTCCTTATGGATCACTTCCTGAAGAGTATCGCTACTTTGCGTTTGCTATATTTTGTGGAATAGTGACATGGTGTTTATTTTCGGCTTCTTGGGCAGTAATTGGGTATTTGCTGGCGATTTTGGTCTTTGGCAAACGATACGTCCAGTCTATAGAAAAAGAATTAAAGTAATATAAAATGTAAACATATTAATTAGTACACAGTAATAATTATGAAAATTTATTTTTAATTGCTAATATTTTATTTTAGATTCGGGCAATCGGGTTACCAGACTCATCAAAAATTACGAACACCTAGTCTTTTTGTGAAAATGCATAGAATTTTGATGATTCAAATGAAAGTGATTCAAGAGCTATCGATGGCTGTCCTTGTGCCAATTAACTTCATTGTACACCGGTCAATTTTGATGACGAATTTCTTAATTTTGAAGCACAGTTCAACTACGTCGACCTTCAATACATTTTTATTTTGCTCGTACTCCATCGGTACACCAATGTTTTGGTGTATCCTCTTGAATATTTTTAATACGCAAGCCAGGAGTATAAACGGAATAGCAAAGTCTATCTCACTATTTTCGTCTAATAATCCTCGGTACATCTTATACATGAAGAAATATCAAATTTCTTGTAGGAATTTTGTTTTTCGAATTGGAAACTACACGAAAATCAATAAAAAGAGTGCACCTAGTTTCCTGTTAAGCATTAGTCGGGGCACATTTAAACTTATAATTGGTTTGTAGTTTTTATTGCCATCTCAATCACTTTTAATGTATTATTGTGTCGTATATGTATTTCTAATTAAAACACGATTTCCAATTACTATGTATTATCAAACAGTTAATTAAAATGCTGAAAATAAAATACGTTTTCAAAAATAAATTATTATGGATTCATTCACTAAATAACGTACTACACATTTATTTAGCCATCTACTCACCGTTTCGGTGCTACTCTAGTTAGAAAACGGAGAAAAGAGATGGCGAAAACAACAGTAGAAGAGAAATGGAAGAAACTGAAGAAACTGCACATTATTTTGAGATTGTATACTTAAATCCACAGATATAGATATTGTATTACTAAATCTTATTTAAGTGAATATTGAATTTACTATGTACATATTTTAGTACTTTTTTCCAATGAATACCCGGTGAGACAACCAAACCTTATATCTTTGACTATGAGAGGTTTCCAGCTAATCCATAAATATTTTAATTATCTTTATGCAGTTCTATCTTGCGTGGGACTACACAGGTTTAAATAATGTAGCTTATTAAATAAAGTGGTAGCGTGTTCTACTATTTAAATGAATTCAACTTTAAGCAACAGTCACGAGATATTCGAAATCTTAAGTTAGATATGAAGTGTTATATGCAATGCTTTAGTTTATTTTTCGTAAGTGCGATTAACGCTTATTTATTGATATCTTAATTAAATCTTACAGTAAAAGTACACGAAATATTTACCGTCAAATAGTCGTTCCAACATTTCTTAAACATTGTGATTTCTTTTATACAGTGCAAGCGGTTAGTTTGCAAAGATGAGCTCAGGAAAATAATGATCTATTACCTCTATGTGTGCAGAGTCGTATTTAGATGTAAAAAAGGGATGACTGATATATAGTTGTAGATTGATTCTATTGAAATGAGAGATTATTAAAATATTGTTTTACAGAAGTAGAAGAATTTAGCTGGGATAGTGTGCCAATACTAATTTTAATAGGTCTTAAAGATTTTTGCTGCTTTTATGAGCTCTACGAAATTATAGGCAGTTTTTCTTATATCAGGCATCTTAGAAACGATGGTTTCATGCATATTCAAGGCTAAATATCGATTCGATTAATTAAATGATGAGTGATAAAACATTAGGCTGCACGTACTAAATCAAGATAATAGAATATCGTGACAGCGCTTGAAAGACTTCTCAGCTGAAAATGGTAATCGGCTATCGAAAGCCATTTAAACACTGCATTACACTCAGAAAGTTTTCTCCGTTAATTGATAGAAACAACAAGTTATATTAGTATACATCATTTCAGGATTTTCATAGTTTTAAAATCAAAAACTTATTACCATATTCTAAATAATTTCATTATAAATATATCACGATTTATGATGATTTCAAATACGCAAAATAGTATGTTTGTTCTGCTCCTTTCTTATTTTCTTGTTAATACTAATGGTCAAGTATTATTGTCACCATTAGCGAATTATGATTACGAAGTTGTTTTACATCGAAGTAACTTGAACGATTATGTTTTCGAAAAGGTTATATTCTCACCCCGAATGGTAATATTTATTCCGACTATTAATTCCACTAAATGGTTTGCAAAATTCAAGGGATCAAATAAGTACCCCAGTTCAATATCAAACACCCATTGTTATGTTCTTTCGGTGGTAGTGGAACCTCCAGACAATCAAATTAATCTAATTGCACAAATTCCTGCCGTGTTTGGTAGAGAACAAGATCGACCAAGGGATAAATTTTTAGTAATTTGCACAAAGATTCATTTTGGAAAAATAAAAAATAATTTCGTGGATCAATTTGTGTTGACGAATACAGTTTATTTTATGGTCATCGATTCAGTGGACGATATTGAAGTATTAAAATTGTCATTATTCACAAAAGAGTTTGCAAGGATTGATACCAAACAAGAAATTTCAGAGAATAGTATGACCAGAAAAGGTTTTAATACCAATCTTCATAAAATACATATCGTTGCAGTTGATTTTTTTATGACAAGCAAGGAAAAAGAAATTAGACGACAATGTGCTTCATCACCATACTACCTGATTAGAAAAGGAATACTTAAAGAGTGCCTTAATGGAAATGGACAGTCCCCTGTATTCGAAATAATGGCCGATTATTTAAATTTCACTTCTGTTTACAAAAATAGATTTAGTTCTAATATAAACCGATTTTGTGGCAAGGTACACATGGAAATGGACTCTGTAAACTTGTTTCAGTATTTTAGGAACACAATTTTCTATTTAACTCTACATGGGGAAAAGGTGTTTATATACTGTGTAAATAGAGAAACGTACCACCAAAAGCCATTATCCATCTGGATTTCCATAATGGACAGAAGTACGTGGGTATTATTGCTAGCAAGTTGCATTATAGCCAATGCACTTATATTTCGTATTAGAAAACAGAAACTCACATTTGAATCGATTAGTAACTTATTTTTTTCCGCCATTGCGATTCTTCTCCGTCAGAATCACAACCAAAGGAAACTCATTTTATACGTACTTACAACTGCTATGCTAACAACAGTAGTATCTCATTACGAAGAATACATCACAAGTCAAGTTATTGCTCCTGTTGACAAAAAAGTAATGAGGAATTTCCGTGAACTAATTCTAAACAAATATAAAATTGTGTCTGTCATTGGAAAGTTAACTGGACAATTATCTCAGAGTGAGGGCTATTACAGTAAGCATCCTTTTTTCGCCCAATATGGTATTGCTGTCAAAGAAAACTCTAGTGTTTACTTTTATGACACTAATGAGCATAATGGATCATTGTCCTTAAATGAAATATTTAAAACTTGTTTATCAGAAACGAAACTTAAAATTTTTGTTGAGATACGAAAATCTCTTTCTCAGTCATACTTGCTTCATTTACATGAAAAGCTGCCGTTATTGAAATGTGCAAAAACACCCGAGCATGCAGACTATCAACCCCTTGCATGGATATTTACAGGATGTTTTCGGCACGAACTTCTGAATGTTGTCAAAGAATTGAATGAAATGGGACTGCTTACCTTCTGGCGAAGTATTGAAGATTTCTACCCTCATGTATTACGATTCAAAGAAAAGAAAGCACAACGTAAATTTAGAAGAGTTAGTTTTGATATGAAAATTTGGGCATTTTTTCATCTACTTGGATATCTAATACCTCTTTGGTTTTTTATTTTTGCATTCGAATATTTATTACATGTCCTCATTATAAACTTAAGAGCTGTTTATCAATTCTGGTTATTATTTCGGTGAGGAATACCAATGATAGCGGGGGATTAATATTAAGCTATAAAATGTAAAACAGAAGATCCTAGAATTAGTACTTAGTCATCTTACCAGCCAATACATAATTAATTTATAATAAATAATAATTTACGACATTAATTGTCATTTGTGCATTTTAAAACCATTTCACGTCTGTATACTTATATTGTAAAGGTATTGCCAATTCAATAAACCTTCAAGCATCTTGCAACAGCCCCTTTGTTTTTCGCATTCGAAGATACATGAAAATTGGCAAGAAAAGTGCCCCAAAATTTCTCGTAGCCATTTGTCTAGGTACATCCAAGCTAACTCTGTAATTATATTTTGGTAATCGGAAGCAGACCATCAATTTGAGACAAAATACTGGCCTGTAACTTAAATAAATAAAAATGCACATTTAACTTTGGTATGAGAAAATGTTGACATTGAATAAAGGCAGGAACCTGCAATTTGAGCTTTCTTAATTCGATATTTAAATTTCACTGTGCATGTTTGCAAGCATAAGTAAGTATTTGTAAAGCAAATTGCTATATAATTTTCTTTTGACATTTTCCGGTCCGACAAGAAATAAGAAAATAAATTGGCATTTAAAAATAGCTGTTCTTTATATTTTCCCTTGCGAGATAATAAAATGTGCAGCTTAAAAGGGCAGGGCACATCACTCTTTACAGAAGAGCAGGATATTTTCTTCGATACTAAAACAGTTTTGCATTTTGCAAGAAGTTTTGCATTTATCCTCATATTCTCGAACTTCTAAAAGAAAATGGAGTCAACCTTTTCTAAGAGGAAACCTATTGCCAAACCCCTTGAAGAAGGAATCCAATGTATCATAATCATTGTAAAAGCAGCAAATATTTTTGGAGCAATGCCCGCAGTTTTTCAGAAAGAAAAAGAAATATTCGTAAAGTCGGCATTGAAATATGATCATTGGAGAAATTATGTCACAATAGCTCTATGGTTGATACCCATCACGCAGTTTACGATTCAATTTATACTACTGACATTAGCAAGGGATACTTCCTTTTACTACGGTATGAGTTTCTATGTCACCTGTGTAATCTGGATAGGATTCGTCGTGCAATTGCTCCTGTTTTTTAACTTGGAAACAATTTTGGGGCTGCTCAACGACCTCCAAAAGACTTTGCTACACTTTAGTGGTAAGTGAATTTCAGCTTCTATTTTGCATCTATTCAGGTGGGTTATTTTGGGTGTTAGTAAATCTCTAGTCTTTCATATTGCTGTAAATTTTTTCGTAGCATTTACCAAAAATTTACTGTGAAATCACATTTTCGAAATTTCAAGACTTTCATAGAACGTACATTGTCCTGAAAAATATCAAAAACCCTGTAAAAATTTCCTATCGACCATGATTTTGAGTTTTTATTCCCTAAAAATAAAATAAAAAAGGAAATGCATTTCTCAAATATATTTCTCCTACTCCAAATAATGCCAAATCATGGCCATAAATTTCGTTTTCCTTAAATCGGGCTTTCATAGTCGATAGAGAAATATGAAAAGATTTCGAAAATAAAAACATTATTTACGCAGTTCTCTTGGAATCAGGAATTTCCAAGGTTTCGGGTGGAATTATCCCACACTGGGAATATTCCCAGCTTTCCCGGTTAGCAAAATTATTGTTGTTTCAAATTGCATCCTGAACGTTGTTATTGATTAGGTATTCTACAAACAATAAGAAAAATATAAAACGTATTTGCTTTACAACATTTTCCCCTTAATCTGAAGCTCCAAACCTGCAGATGGATATCTGAAAAGTCGTTCACCAATTTTCTTCAATTTACTTACAAAACTATTTTAAATGTTTAAACAATGTAATGAGCTATTTGCTTTCTTGCGTCATAAAATTGTCCTTTATATAATTTACGCAATTTTTTGCAAGGATTTGTGCTAATATTATAGGATTTATTGTTACTTGTTGCCATAATGGACATTACATTCCTTTAATACGTGATAAATATTTTTAATTGTTTCTTTTTTAATACTTAAGATATAAGAATCTTGAATCTTAAACCAAATTATCACTGGCATATTTTAGATTCTACGTGTACAATATAAACTTTTCCAAACTTTCCCAGAGTTTGGACATAATTCCCCCTTTTTACCAATTTTCCGAATTTCCCAACTTTCCCAGGTGCCCAAACTATTGGGGTGGGAAGTGGGAAATACCGAAGTGGGAATTTCCGAATCGTTAAACCCTCCTTAAATAATATTAAAAATGTTTATTGTACTTCGGCAGAAAAATACTGGGGCGAACCACGCGGAATTAAGATGACCAAAGGAGACATACTAATTGTCCGAACGATGACTGTTGTAGCTTTTATTTATCCATTTATGGTTATTGGGATCTACATGTGCATCTACGACTTGCCAATATTCCCTTATGGACAATTTCCCAAAGAACAAATACATATTGGACTAGTCGTTATTGGTGGGATTCTAATCTGGTGGATTTTCTCAGGGTATTGGCTACTATGTACATTTTTGGCAATAATCATGATTTTGGCGTATCGATGCGTTCACATTCTCGGAAAAGAACTGAGGTAATGAAATAGTATTAAATCGATTTTCCACCAATAAAATTTATTGTTACTAGTTCTTTTCCATAAGCAATAATTTTCCCATACCCCCTATTTATCGCAAAATTGTCACTCATCATAGTAATATTCATAATATTCCACAGGTAATATTGCTGTTTCTCCAAATATTGTATTACGTTTTACATTTAATTATATTTCTTCCTCCTGACATTTGTAAAAGCGTGCTAGTGAAATATGAGTGCAATCAAACATTACTTGTGGACGTGGAAAAATGAATAGTTTTGTTTTGTGATGAGTGACTTTTATTGCGAAAAAACAATCACACAATTTTTATTTCTTCAAACCTAATTATTTTGAGGGTGCAAAGCTATAATTGTCAAAAATATTACTACTATTTACTTATTCGTATTCACCTTTACATTTTAAGTTATGCAAATAATAACCTATTGGTATTTAAAACATTTTTGATTTCTTAGATTTGGAAAATCAAATTATTTGACCCATGACATTCTGCGTAAGCCAAGTTGCTTCGTGCATTTTCATAGAACTTTGATGTTACAGTTGCAAGTGATTCAAGAGATAGCAGTACTTGTTCTCCAACCGACCTGTTTCATTATGAACCGATCTATCTTGGTCACAAATCTAATACTGTTGAAGTACAGTTCAAATATGTTGACCTACAATACATACATGTTTTTCCTTTATTCTATTGTCGCAACGTGTGCCTGGTGCAGTCTTTTAGCAATTTTCGCAGCGCAATCCAAAACTGTAAACAGCATTGCAAAGTCCATACCACTGTTCACTTCGAAACAAGCTAGAGATATTGTATACATGAAAAAATATAAAGCTTCTTGTAGGCCTTTCGTTTTCCGTATTGGAAACTTCATGAAAATTAATAAGAAAAGTGCTCCGAATTTTGTATTAGCCATTAGTCGAGGTACATTTAAGCTTTTCAAGAGTCTTTAAAATTCATCGTCACTACAACATAATGTGCAATCAGAATTTAAAAATGATAATAAATAAATAACCGAATAATACTAATTTCTAGATTCAATGTGTATTGTTATACACTTATTATTACTCTGCAATATTCAATCTGAATACTTCAATATTTCAAATCATAAATTATATTTCTGTGTAATGATGTAAATTTTTGTTTATTTAATATATTGTAATGTAATGTAATGTAATGTAATGGCTTTATTGTCAGACTCTTATTCAGATTTACATACATAATTCTGGCTTCCAATAGAGGACGATTCTTACAATAAAGCAAATAATAGATAGATACAAATAATACAGGTGCACATGTTACATTCAGGTTGAGCTCATTTCGATACACAAACGTGAAAACTGTAATCATTATATATGCCGTTAGTCACAAATTAAGTCAATTTTTAATTTTATAAATAGATTATTTGCTAACAGCTAACATTTCAAAAAACAAGTACACCCATGATTCCCATTGTCAAATAAATTCAATACAATTGCAATATGCCTATAATAGTTAGATTCCTAATTAATATATCTACGTACCTGGCCCCATGTCTTTGTCGGCCACAGCAGTTTCGCCCACACTCGTGCATGAGCGGACTTCTCCTTGAGACATTAAAGATATAACGCTATAGATATGAAAAGTTGAGTTTGCGGGTGACCCGTCTGACTGACCAAAGTGAGTAGTACATGTCGAGTTGAAGCATTTCGGTTTACTATCAGAAGACACACCAGATGAATAAGACTTGCAATGTTGGTGATAAGGAAAATCTGCTTAAGCAGCCAGAGCCTGCAGACCCTCTCTTCACAAGGCTAGATATGCAGAACAACAGCAGTCAAAAGATGATATCAGAAGTCGAGTATTATCTGCTGCCACAAATTCCTATGCAAAGTCCTATGCAAAGTCCACCGTGGTAAGGTTCAGCCATCTTCTAATTATGATGTTTCGGCGAGGCACTTCAGCAAAACCGAAAAAACGGGCCAATGTCCTCACTTTCACGCAAAACTGTCACTCCCACCGTATTGGTCATGTCACAAGGTCACTGCACCACTCAACTTTTACCAAATTCGACCGATTTAAACCAATAAAAAATTTATTTTACGAATAGCAGCACAGATGTGTGTGCTTCAGCGAAGGAGTCTCAAGGAGAAGGTGAACAAGATTACCAACATATGTTAATAATGCATAATACGAAATGTGTTGTTTTTATCATGAAAAATACAAAATTTTCCGCTAATGCCATACGAAAAAGTAGAATTTACGAGAATATGTTTTATTTAGAAGGTTTACTATCATTGTAATCTGCAGCAGCAGCAGTACGTATATAATTTTCCAGCATAGAAGCAAGTGAAAGCAAAGTAGAATACAGAAGTAGCTAGAAGACTGTGAGCTTACAGGGTATAAATTACAAATGAAATCTAAATAATTTCATAGCAATCGCTGTTAATGTAAACCATTGCAAAACGGGCATAACAAAATATTTAAAGGTAAAAATTTAAAGGTACACATTAAATATGTCTGTACGTGGAGCAGATTGGGTAATAAATAGAATTTCATAGAATTAACTTGTATAAATAGAATCGTCTCATGATTAGAAGCACAATATGATGATTTCTTAAGAAATCATCTCTTTTTAAATTGTCTTACCCACTATAAAG